>JAFFZH010006922.1:0-27069 GCA_018420115.1 Euura saliciscinereae
ATGTCATACGTTGGAAGCTTTCGGAAAAATAATTAGGACATTTTTTTATTCAACTGAAGCAAAATCAGAGGCGATGCAAAGGATTTAAGATTACTACCTCGTGACTTAATTCTAACTATTTTTAATTAGTCTACGTTATGTGTCTCGCACTAATTTTAATGTTTTTTGAAAACTGACAGAATTCTACGTTAGATTGAATGTACTAGAAATTGAAAATCTTTCAATGGAACAGCTTTATTCTTCTCAACCAGAAAATTTGGGTTTCTCACTAAAAAAAATGTCAAATTACAGAAAAAAGAATCGAAAAGAAAGATAAAATATTGAGATGTATGAAAAATCGAGGTGAATTCAGCGGAGTGAATCAAAAATAAAAAATTTATTCGAAAAGCTGAGAATTTTTCCATATGAAAAACTTATTTTTTCACATTTTCACTATGACGTTGAAGATAAGATAAAAATTCGCATTCAAATTTTGTCCAAAAAATTGGATATCTCATTCAATCTAGCAATCTTGGTGCCCAAAATGATGGGAAAAAATTAAAAATTTTCTACTACTAATTTTCCTAATAGTGCGTCTAATGAAGAAGAAAAAAAATACTAAATCATATTAATGTGAGCAATTGGAGTAAGACGATGTAGTGAAAAAATGTTGTTAGGAAGTTAGCTGATAGCTGTACGCGTTATCTATCACATACACGACATGAATCAGCAGACATGTAGCATAATTTACACGTGTGTACGAAGAGCGGCTAGGTAATATACCAACTAGCGGAAATGGCATTCTATAGGATGTATAATATGCGCGATATTCCCCCGCCATGCCATAAGAGGTAAAATGCCATAGCATTTGTTCGCACAATCTCGCCTCGTTGGTAGCGATTCTGAAACAGTTAACAGCGGTCGTCGGTGCCGGCACGGATGATCCTGGCAATTCCTTAACACGGTGAATCGTGGAGAAAACCGCGCGATCATTAAAAGTCGAAAACCTCCGGGTCAGCTAATTTTTTCATAGCAAACGTCATAAAAAAAACGACGACGAGTCACGAATGCGAAGCTAAAAATCAACGTTTCGAATTTCTTCCGCAGAATGTGAACGAGTGAATACAGTAAAATCGACGATTCTCAAGAGACTGAACATTGCGGCACTATAACCGCAGCGGAAAGATGTGCGTAACGTGACTGCAAAAATCTGCTCGACTTTTTTCTATATTCAAACTCGCGTGTCAGATCGGATACCGGTTTTGTGTAACGAGAAAATCTAACCGTTGAAACGATCGGTCAGTTATTTTAGAACCGGTCATCGCGTGTTCGGTCGGTATTCGGTTGAGGAACAGATTAAAAAAATTGGCGACAACGACCTTCGATCAGACCGATTGAAGGTTACTCGTTAAGGACAGTGATTCCGATGCGCGAACAAGAGACGTACTTCTGCATCGATATCGTCAAGATCTAAGCCATCGACCTCTCAGAAAAAAGGGCGAAATTTTGTCGAGAAATCAGTCCGAATGAAACTCGATTCAATATGCCGCACGTTTTTAGCCAGGGTAAAATAAGGTCCTGACGAAAACGCGAGGGTTGATTAAAAATCTGATACATATTCTTGATGTCGATCAAACATGGCTGATATTTATACTGCACCAAAGACGTAGTTCCTCGATATAGACTCCTAAAAGTGATAATATAAAAGTAAACGTAAGATTATTAATGTGTATATGAAAAAGGAAGAGATTTATATGTAATAATTTATTGGCTAATTGCGTGTGTTTGAATTTGGAAAAAAAAATAAATAAATGCGTCCAGCAGCCGACGGTATGGAAGAGCCTCAGAAGCTTTTTCGATTGCCAGGAACAATAGAAGAAGAAGAGGAACGAGAGTCTGAGGTCAGAGGACATGGGGAACATCAACCGAGGGCCGAATCTCCGTTATTGGCACAAAAAAATCATCCTGTACCAAATATGCCAAAAAATATAACACTCATTAGGGTCAGCACACAAAGTAGTAGCATCGCAGGGGGAGGAGTTGGCCGGCAGGATTCAGCCAGGTAAATTTGATTTTGGAAAAAATTCTCAAACAAATTCTTCGATGTTTACATTATTATATATAATTTATGGGAAGGGTACTAAAATTTGGGCAACAATTTTTTGCTTGAAAATTATCTGTTTTATAATTGTGACTAAAAGTCCTGACCTCTGACTGGACGGATCGATCTGAAATCTTGAATCAGAGGTGCTCGGATTCAGTTTTTTCACCATATCTCGACAACGGTTGATCCTATCGTCAAGAAGGTGAGAAGAAAAAATGAAGCTTCCTAAATTTTCTACAATAAAGATTCAATACATTTTTTCCATATCTTCAATGGTTTTTGTGTAATACAAGGCTGAAAGTATTGACATTTGTCCTTCTCGTCCTAGGCTGCCATGAAAAGTGCAGATATTTACTTACGTATTGGAGAAAAACCATTGAAGATACGAGAATAATGTATCCAACCTTTATTGTAGAAAATTTTGTAAGCTTCATTTTTTATAATAACCTTCGTGACGATAGGATCAATGGTTGTCGAGATATGATGAAAAAACTGAATTCGAGCACCTTTGATTCGTGATGGTGGATCGGGCCGTCCAGTTAAAGGTCAGGACTTTTAATCCGTTCAATAGTAGACCAAGATGAAGGTCTCCACCAATTTATAGATCTTTACTGATTAATTTGTCTATTTTTGGTAATTTGATTGGACTCGATACAGAAATACTGCGTGAATCATGAGAAAAAAAAAGGAAATCTAGATTAAAAAAACGAGGAAGGATAATTAAAGCTAGACTGTGATTAACTTCGATGACGCAAAAATATTCCAAGACAAATTTGTTTCTTGGGTGAATGACGCATCAGAGGAGAAGTTGACATATATGAATGAATGTGTATAGGCAATCTTCAGAATGTTGTTTGAGTGTAAAAATTCCGTCACGAATTGAGTTCCTTGAAATTTATTGCGAAGAAGAAACTGAAGACGGTATAATTTGATGGACAGGAAACAATTTGGGTGAATTTTCATGACCAAATTTAGGGAAATTAGGGAATTTAAAAAAACCGTCATTTTATACGTATAAAATTTCAGATAAAAAAAAATTACAACCTTAAAACTACAATCTACTTCTATCTTTAGTCGTTTCCTGTCAGAGAATCTTATTACAGGACAATAACTTCGACGATTATTATAGCCACTTCGCACTACTGCGACAACCTTTTCTTTCATCGCTCTAAACTATATTGAAGAATCTAAAAAAATTAACAACAAAAAATCCCGATGATCAATTCATTTGTTGAAATTCAATTTGTTGTTTTTTATAAAATTCAAAAGGTATTTTTGGCTACTATAACTTTTTCTAGGGGGATAATATGACTAAATATTGAGAAGAGTTACAAGTCATATGAATAACGGGACTGACACAAAAATATCGTTTTTAATTTTTTCTACGAACTGGGAGTTTAAAAATCACATGGTGCTAGGAACCCTGAAAAAATCGGCACCACAGCCCAAAACTTTGCAAAAAAGAAATAACACCGAGGAGTTTGAAACCCTTGTCAAGACACTCGGTAGAGTCGCGCGCGCCAAGTACATTAAAATTCGGTCATTATATTTTATTTCATTCTGAATGGCTGGTTATTAAGTATTAGGGCTTCAATAAAACCAAGGTAATTGACCTCATCGTCTCGGTGGCTCATCGATGATCTTCTGTGGAAAAGAGGAACCCAAATCGAGACGGTCCCGATGATCATAAAATTTGTACTTATGTGTCGTTAAAAAGTGTTTCACGTGTAATATATGTATGAACATGTGTATAAACACGGTAATGGAAGATATTATGGTCGCTAAATGATTGAAGAATTTATATTTACTCAAAACACCTTCGTCGAGTAATGTACCACTTTTATTTACCAATAACGTTAACACCAACCTCAAGAACTCTACATTCGTCAATTTTGTTTATTCAAGTATTATTTTCGGAGCTATTCATTAGTCGACGTATGTGGTACACAGTTGATCCATTTTTCTCATATCAAACTCGATGTGACATAATTATCTGAAGACCCCAAGAGTTTCAATCGTCATCATCGGATCCTGTGTATCCATATAGGCTTACTTATTATGGCAGAAATATTCATGATTTTAGCAAGACCCACCGCAACTGCCGTTTCCTGTCTCACAAAAGACCTTAAATATTTGCCGAAGTCCGATGAAGACGGTCTAGGTGAATGCATGAACACACCTTTACTTGAATCGCGATATCCGGCCACGACGCAAACAAAATTACTCACGTACTTCCGGTTATCTATTACCGCGAATTTTCCAACAATCCTTTGTTGAACAAAATGAAAAAAAAAGTCTCGCACGATGTGGAGTCGAAATAACTGACTGGGAGGGACAAATTAAGGGGAGGTACCTGAGTAGAATGTGTGAAAATTAGGCGAATTTTAGGAATTATTCTCTCAAAAAGTATTTGATCGATTTGATTCAACTTTGCTTTATTTGAAAGAACATCTATTGATGTTTGCTTACAATTTTTTTTATGTATATATATTGACTGGGAGCGCTGCTATCATGGCCGGCATAAAAAGTGTCTCTCGCTCGCACGGTTTTCGGTGCCAGAAATATTACGAAAATGACTGGACCGATTGCTTCCAAAATTTTACACAATATTCTTGGACATGTTTTCTAGTACTCGTCGTAGGATTTTTATTTTTTAAACAATTACTTTTTTTTTTATCAAGCCAGAAAGGTCGGAAATTGAGGTCGAAAAACAAAAAACAAAAAATTCAAATGACCGCCATTTCAAATAACTATTCAAATTTACCAGAATAAATCAATTCTTCATCAAGAGACTCGGTAGAATCGATTTCAATATAATAAAATCGATGAAAAATGCGCTAATCACACCTTATTCTGATGGTAAGATAAAAATTGATGTTTTTTTAAAATGAAAAACCAAATATTCGATTCCGTACGGCTCTCTATGTGACGCCTTGGATCTTCGGCGTCTGTTGCTAAAAAAACCAATATTTGAATACGTTATTTATTTATTTACTTATATACCCCTGTTTGGACAAGCTGTCGTTGTTTATCCGCAACCTGACGGTCAATGCGATGGTATTGCGTACAGATCTGCCACGTGATGGAGGGAGTTGTGACGATATGTTATCGATCATAGGATATCGGTACACATAGACCGTGAGAACTGGATGGAGGACGACTGCAGCGAGGACTCCTACATTCGACTGTAATTTTCCTTCTGGTTTGTTTCGCGGATATATTTTTCGCTATCGCATCATCTGATGATGAGGCAGAAGAGTCACACTTCGAACGCGTGTCTGTAGACGGTTATAAAAATAAGAGAGTTTGTAGTACATCAAATTTATGGAAGATATAATATTTGTTAATTGGTATCATTTTTGGCATTAAAAAATGCATTTATCACACCGATCGATGTGATTGTATCGGTTAAAAATTCCGCAATCAAATTAATATTTGAGACTAATTAAATTGGAGGAAAAAAACGGTACTCTTCTGTACATCGGGAATCGTTATCTGGGAAAAAAAATTCCATAAATCAGCTTGAACGTAGCACTAATTATAATTAACGATCACATGAAATTCAACAAGTGTACAATTTTTATAAAAAAAAAGAAGTAATTACACGCTCCGGCGAAATGATCCAGATAAGACATTGAATTTTTGCCGAATTTGCAGAAGAAATGATATCGATATCATGTGTTCGTCACGTGGAGAAGAATTTGTTGATTTTGTGTACGAAATATCGACCATGAAAGTTTCCAGATAAAAATAAAGGAAAAAAGTCAAAACTGTTCAAAATCATTTTTTATCATACTTTGAAATTGTTTCACTCAATTTTACAAAAAAAAAATTATTTCTTGTCTAATATGCATGAAATAATCTTAACAGACTACATATTATCTGGTGTTAATGAGCTGTTCCAAAAAGATGCTTTTTCAAAATGAACAGATAGACTAATTTTTACTCGAATTTTTACTCACGAAAAGTAACGTCTAAAAATCAGAAAAAGAACTGATTTCTTCGGAACGATAATCGATTTTCGATTTTGATCCAATCCAAAAGTTTTCCTATGTTTATTCAAAAGATGCATTTTTTCCACATTTATGTACATCGTGTATAAATAGACTAGAAAAATATTGTTCGTCAAACTGTGCAAAAACCCTTCTAAAGTGTGTCTAATGATTTTTTAAAGTTTTATGTTTCTTCAAATTTCAAGGTGTACTGCGCATGACAACTGCCATTAAAACTCCTTTTGTGGCAGTTCTGTAAAAAGTCCGACTTTACGGATCAAAAACGGGCGTCAAAAAGTAACTTCCTCACGTCTGTGCCGGAAAAAATATATATTCACGTCGCAGGCGTGTAAAGTAACTGTTTTTCCTGCGGTCCTCGCCGAACAGTTGTTTTACGCGCTCGCCCCATACAATACTTTTTTCCGGCGAGAGATTTATTAGTCACTTTAATGCCAATTCTAATCCGTACGAACTGCTGATCACAACTGCCGTAAAAAGTATTTTTGAAGTAGCTAACAGCCATTAAAAGTCCCTTTTAGCCAGTCAACTACAGTATAAAGTATCTCCAAGACAAGGAACTGCAATAAAAAGACTTTTTGAAGCAGCTAACTACCATAAAAAGTATTTTTCAGGCAGTTAACTACCATAAAAAGTCCTCTTTAGCCAGTCAACTACAGTATAAAGCATTTTCAAGACAAGGAACTGCAATAAAAAGATTTTTTGAAGCAGCTAACTGCCATAAAAAGTTCTTTTTAGGTAATCAACTACAGTATAAGGTATTTTCAAGACAAGGAACTGCAATAAAAAGACTTTTTAAAGTAACTAACTGCCAGAAAAAGTATTTTTCAGGCAGTTGACTGCCATAAAAAAGTCCTTTTTGGGCAATCAACTACAGTATAAAGGATTTTAAAGACAAGGAACTGCAATAAATATACTTTTTGAAGCAGCTAACTGCCAGAAAAAGTCTTTTATACTCTAGTTGATTGCCTAAAAAGGCCTTTTTGAAGCAGTTAACTGCCACAAAAAGTCCTTTTTATTCAGCCAACCACCATAAAAAGTCTTCTTAGGCCATCTTGAAGTTAACCGTGTATAAAGTTCCGCTTCACGGATCAAAAACAGGCGTCATAAAGTGACGTTTTAATGCCTGTGCCGGAGAAGTAACATTTTTGAACATCCACTTCCAATCCTGCAGCAGATGTGAATTTGTCGAGGCTGAGCTAATCGCCCTCGATTATTCCGCGTGCCCATGATTTTGTTGGTGCGGGGGCGAGGGATTCTCTGGTTTTACGTTTCCGAACGACAAAACAGGGGCGAACACTGTTGTTCGCACGCAATCATTCTGTTAGGAAAAAATTATCTCGCACATTTATTACTTAACGACTTGTTAGTCTTATTATGAAGCATGATTATCGAAGCCTGTACGTATATTACGACGTGACGTAATCGGCGACCAGCCGACTCTAAAGAGTCCAACCCCAGTCAAAGATCTGCAGTGCAACTGATCCATCCCGTCAAGGAACACACGGTTCATCCGACCATGTTGCTAAACTTGCACTTTTAACGCTTATTAAGATTACGAGTTTAGAGTTTGTACATATTCTCAGTTGGTTCACGATCAGCAAACTTTCGAGTCCAGCATCTCCGATATCGGAGCGTCTAGACTGACTCTAGACTCTCGGAAGTTTCGATTTTCGGCTCTTTTTCTTCCACCGCGAGTCGTCCTATTCGCGAATAATTTTGACTTCCTGGAAGTTTGAGATGATAAACGAGAAGTTAGATGCCGCTGATCCCTCGGCTTGCACGATACTCTGCGTCAGAGAAGACACGTGCGGAACCCTGGCGAACCCCCAAGAGAACGTCAACGGGGTTAACGGAAAAGCTCAGCGGACTGAACCACGTGCTGCTGGAACTCCGGGTCTCGTGCGCCAAAAAAGTCGACAGAGCTGGTTGGTTGATTTTACAAGGTAGAACTTTGTAACCCGCGATTCCCTCGTCGCCTGCCAACTTCCGGCGTCTATCTGCCCTTTCCAAACACCACGGAACGTCATTATTCAATTTAGTTTGCCGACCGGTTAAATCAACCGCGAAAAATCAGGACCGAACGCTGTCACAGTGCCTGGGCGAAATTCGCGTGTCAACTACGTCAGAATTTTTGTTTTTTTTCTTCTGCTCGAGGAGAAATTTATGAAAAATGTCCATCCGCTCTTTTTCATTATTTGCTTGCAATACGTCTACGTCGCGACGTTATTTCGACATTGTTTTTTTTGTAAAAATCTGTTAGCAAATCGAAAACAACTGTTTCCATATCGTGATACTTTGTATTCGTTATTGCAATCAATATTCAGACATATGCATGCGGAACATCCGATACATCGATCGATATAATAAAGAGAAAAATTAGCATGCAAGCAATCGTACGAGTGAAAAGCAAAACTGATAAAGAAAATAAAAAAGGAAACAACTAACCGATACACCGATCACCCTGCACTTGATGCAATACATCACGAGTTTGAATAATTTTATACAATCTTAGTTATGAACATTTTTTTTTCAACATTATCACTCGATTTTTATTCGTGATGTGCATTTCTTTATTAGCTCAGAGGAAACAGAATTTTCGAAATATGCATTTGAATCAGGTTTTGAATCGATACGCAAGTTTCGTAGAGTAAAGATTATTTATTAATCGACGTTCATTCATTTTTTATTTTATTATATTGTATCAGAACATCAAAATTTTCAGAGAACAGAATTTTATTTTCTCAAATTTACAAAAAGGTTGACAAATCCGAGTATTCATGAAACAATTGTGTATTCATTGGACATTATTACAGTAGGTACCTAATTAGCGAAACAGGTGATAATGAGGTTGAGTAAATAATACTGAATTTACAATAACTACTACATGACCGAGTTCAATCCGAAACCGATGCTGTTAAAACCATCGTGAAAGCATATCGCCGTTATTGAATTGATAGCCTCGATATAATTAATCGTTAATTACGTGCATGAAAGATAACGAAAAAACTATATGTAAAAAGAATAAGAAAACTAAAAACACAGTTTCTCATCATCCTTTAAGGGGTTTACATACACCTTAAAATTTCATATTTCAGAATTTTGAGAACACATTTTTTTTTGTCTACGATACGCAGAATAGAATCTATGGGTGGATCTATTCAAGTTTTTCTGGTCTCAAACTATTCAGTAAAGATGTCTTCTCAAAATGAACAGAGAACTTCTTGATCCGATCAGATATTCATCATTTTTTAGAATAAAATAGCGTTTTTCTGTCTTCATACGTTCAACAATTTTCTAAAATCATGTGAAAACCATTCAAAAGTTTCAAATATATTATTGTTTTTTGAAATTTTAAGGTGTACATTCCCCCTTAACGTGGAATGTACATAGGATGTTAAAAAAAAACAACGTGCGTGGTACCTGATTATAATTTTCTGAATGACAATACGTATAATTGGAGCCATGGGTCTGAGACGTGTGACTGAAAGAATGAAATAATTTGCAGAAAAATTATTCAAAAAAGTATAATGCCTCCAAATGACACACGACCACATGCGGCACAATGTGGTCACACGTAAGACGGTAAATTTTTGCAGTAATCAGCGCGATTTGCGTAGCATATGCATGCCTATAACGTAAGCGAACGAGTACCTGATCTTACGTCAGATGTGTACATACGAAATTCGTGAAATAATCGCATTTCGTTTGGCGAACTCGGTCCGTAAAGATCCGAATCTAATCAGTGATTATTATTATTGTTATTTTTTTAACAAGTTTCTCTAGCAATCTTGATAACGAAACGAACACGTAAGACTCTCGTTAAAAAACAGCGATAAGAATTACGAACTGTTCCGTCTACCCGGACTCGCATCAGATGCCAGTCGACTTGCGATCACCTCCTCGCGGTCGTCGGGTTCGACCTGTCCCTCAAGAGTGCTGAAAGAGTCTGTTTAAGATTTAAAAAAAGTGCGACAACGGTGAAAAAGACCCTAAATTTACGGTGATATTCGATGTGGCTCGGTGATGATTCGTCCCTGTGATGTTGTCGTGACATTTTGCGAATTGATAGTGCAAACGTTGTCGTTTAGAGGCGAGATAAGTGGTCAGATGGTCAACAGCCAACGGCCTTATAAAACGTTTCAAGACATTCTGCAGGATCAGTAGCACACCTGTCCGCGAAAGATAAGCTGGCGGTATTATTTTTACACGATTCGATCCTTTCGTCAATAATGAATATCATTCACCAATGAATATTTTAGACGTACATTTTATGAAGAGCAAAAATATCTTCAACGAAACTGATGGTGAATCGGCTAAGTTTCAACATATTTCAATATCTGGAAGATCGATTATCGTCCAGTGAAGTGATAACGGAAAATAATTTGAATAGTGATCATGAACGGCGGAGTACCAGGTCATTTGAACGGTCACTCGTACCCCGTATCTCCGGATAGTGGAGACGAGCAAAATCTGATACCGTCATGGGGACAAACGCCGATAATTGTCCAAGTGCCAAGAAGCCCAAGTGCGTCGATGAGGAGCAGGTAAAAAATTTGTCGCCAAATTAGAACGAACGTTTGTCCCTGTTTCTATTCAATGAAGACGATATTCTGACCGAGTTGCGGTACATTGAGGCGGTCAGAGATATGAATGATAGCGAGATGACGCGGACGGGCCTTGATGAGCGTCTACGACCTTATAATAAAAGAGGCTTTTATCTAGACGATTTTATATTTTCTTTTAACGTATTCAGTCTGATGTCAGCCTTGAAACGGTTTTAGAAATCGTAGCAAACGTTTAGCGATCCGTCGAGAAAGACACACTGATTTTAACTACTATTGCAATCTCGGCATTGTTTAGATCGTTAAATTATACGTTTGTAAATGAAGTCAAAGACGGTTGGAGGATAAGTTTGAAAAACAATTTTGCACGATCTTATTCATAACAGGTCTATTTTTTTTTCTTTTGCAAATTGTCCCCCGTTTTTAATCAAATGAACAATCTCAACGAAGTACTATCCGCGACATTAACCACACTGAGACGAAAAAAATGTTTATGTTATTTCAGGTGTTAATTGAACGCCGTCTCCGATGTTTCATTTGAAACCATATTCGAACGATTGATTATTTCTTCTGGAAAACTAGAACCATTAGTCATTTTAGAGAATTTATATGATTCACTATGATCGACTTTTATCTTGACCAAACCAAACTCTATTCTGAGCATTGAGGATTCATAGATAAAGAAACAAAAACGTTTTTAACCCCTTAAAGAAATTCTTGGCAAAATAACGCGGCTTCTCAATCTATTGATTTCTAATCAATCTTGTTTCACGCTGTGACACACGTGTGCTTGCAATCTTGATCAGAGATATTATCGATTGGAGTCGATGGATTGATTCAATCGCTCGAAATATGGATAATTTGCTGATTTTTTTTTGTCTTCTTTGACCGACAGTTCAGAATTTCGAGTTCAAAGATAAGCGAACAAGATGCTTTATTCTCAAGTTCAAACGAGTCTTTGAACAACGAGGTCGAAGAACGAATTCTGTGAGACTCTCCGACTAGGAAATACTATGGAATAAATTGTTTAAAAAGAAAAAAAGATTCGAGATAACGACTACAACGATCGTACATGTATGTCATGAAATTATCCACAGTTGAGGTCTTCGCTAATTTATGTAAGATGGTACCAGACTATCACGGAACATTCGAGGTGTGTCACAAGACACTTCGTATCTACATTCTAAAATAAAATTACTATCCTCATTCTCACCACTGTCAAAAAATCCGACGTTATTTATTATCAATTGGCGAACTATCTGAGTGATTTCAAAAGTGTATCATTGAAAATAACAAAACGCTGTACGACCCTTTAGCAATGTACAACAATGCGAAGGAACCCATCGTACGTGACAATTTTTGTTTCTCTTTCTAAACCTTTGATTTTCAATAATATTTTAATAAATCGATTATTTATACCTCAGGAATCGATTAATGATTAGTCCTTAACTCATGAAAATTGAATACAGATTATTAATAACAATAATAATAATTATCAGAACAAAGGATGAAGTGCTGCGGTGGTGTATAACAATTTAGCAAAAGATATGATATTCTTTGTGCAAAGATTGTGTTGTCTCGTGTTGTCACAACCTATCTTGACGTCTATGAGATATTGTCTCATTTGTTGTGAAGCGTATATAATATGAGGCTTCAAGAGAAACGAAAGAACCCATAAATCACTATAATAACGATGCTGGAACATGGGTCTGAAGTTATACATGTATCTAACCGTTTGTTCAACGACACGTATCGCGTATCAACAGCTGGTTACAAAGCAAGAAGAAAAAAAAAAAAAAAAAAAATCCTACAGCAAAATTGAAGCTTAGTATAAAAATAATCGAGTTTATACAATTGTACAAATATTGTTTTTTATCGAGATCCAGGGTCTGCATCGCATCCAAGGTTTTCGATCCGCTGCTTCAATAAACGATGAAATTTCTACATTAATTTTATATATTCTCGGTGATAAGAATTAATCGGAAGAAAATTGGTGGTAATTTGTTAATCAAATGTGTTTCAGGAGCCGGTACAGAGCAGGCCCAGCACGTAAAATCCGTCGACGAGCGGTGTTGAAAAACGGAGAATGCAACGTTCTCCAATCCCGGATATCACGTCGTTCGATCCGCTTCCTTCAGGACATATTCACAACGTTGGTGGACACCCAGTGGCGTTGGACGCTGTTGTGTTTCACGTTGAGTTTCCTACTCTGCTGGTTAGGCTTCGCTGTAATATGGTGGTTGATAGCATTTACCCACGGTGATTTCGACGAGAAGCACCTGCCCGGGGCGCAGTCCGCGAACAACTGGATACCGTGCATATACAACATACACTCGTTCACGAGCTGTTTCCTATTCTCGATCGAGACCCAGCACACCATAGGCTACGGTAGCAGATCGACATCCGAAGAATGCCCCGAGGCCATATTCGTAATGTGCATCCAGTGCATCGCCGGGGTTATGATACAGGCGTTCATGGTCGGGATAGTCTTCGCCAAGATGACCAGGCCCAAACAGCGAACGCAGACTCTGCTCTTCTCGAGGAACGCCGTGATATGCCAACGGGACGGCGAGCTGTGTCTCATGTTCCGCGTTGGCGACATGCGGAAGTCGCACATAATAGGGGCCACGATAAGGGCGCAGGTGATAAGATCAAGAACGACGAAGGAGGGCGAGTTCCTATCCCAGCACCAGCAAGAGCTCGCCGTCAACGCCGACGGCAACGACGGGGACCTCTTCTTCATATGGCCGACGACCATAGTACACAAGATCAACGCTGACTCCCCGCTGTACAACATGTCCGCCGAGAACATGCTCACCGAACGTTTCGAGGTCGTCGTCATACTCGAAGGCACCATCGAGTCGACCGGCCAAACGACTCAGGCCAGGTCCTCGTACCTGCCGCAGGAAGTGCTCTGGGGACACAGGTTCGAACCGATGGTCAGTTACTCGAAGGAGCGACAGGGGTACGAGGTGGATTATTCGCTCTTCAACAGCACCGTTCAAGTCGATACCCCTTTGTGCTCGGGACGGGAGTTGGCGGAGTTTTACAGGGTTCAAGACGACCTCAGACACGGTGGTGGTGAGTTTTCCGATTCCACCATTCTATCAGACTTGGTACTTTACTCGGTTAACCGATGACGATCGCCTACTAAACACTAAACACTAAACACTAAACACTAAACGTTGCGAACTATGTGGTACATGGGAGCTTGGTGTTAACACTGTCCTCAACCCTGTCTAACCATCCTCTGACCCTTGTGTGCTATTAATTGTCCGTGTCTACGTCGTCTAACTGTTCGAATTGCCTGATGAAAAAAAAGAACAACTGAAACGGTGGTTATGTCTATCGTCTGACTATTATTGGTGCTGGTGTATCGTAGATGGAGGTATGCGGAAAATCCCGAGTGAACCAAAAACTGCTCCTATCATCATGACGACGAACCCGGTTCAGCCGGATCCGAACCATGGAACGTGCCTGGTTCCTAGACAGGGTCCGACGAGGCTCCACTTAGACATACCGGCGATCGATGAACCCTGCGAAGACCCTTAAACCGGAATAAAGAATCGAGATCACGACGATGGCGGATCGGAGACGTTTCTGTTGTACAAATGTCCTAGATGTTAATATGTGTGTTTTGGGATTACTGAGATTATCTGAGGACGAGGATCTCCTCCCATCGTCGAAATACCGTCATCACACGATTTCGCTTTACTATGTTGTGACGTACGTACATCAAACAGCCGGAACGGAAACCCTGAAGAGTCTCATTTCCCCGGTGTTGGGGACGCGTCCGTCTTTTGTCCGTCTTTTTTTACTGTCCACGTGAACATCTGCAGTATACATTTTTATTTGCATGGTTTATATTTTTATCTTTTAATCAAACTCTATTTCCTGTGGTACAGAGGTAGACACATACCTATACTGGTAACTGGTTATAAAGGGTAACACAGATCTACTCATACATACCTTCAGCACATTGTCTTATACTCTGAATAAACAAAAATAATAATAATGACTTTCGAATAACGAAGAACACAAATGGAATACCGAAGGGGTGGTTGGTTCTAACAAACTCGGTAAAAGTTGACAATTTTTTTGCCAAAATTGAAAGAACTTACAGGTTTCATCGTCGACGAAGACGGGCTGCTGATCGACACTTACCAAGACAATCACTTGCACATCGGTCATCACAATCACGCCGGTGTTAGAGCGACTGGTAACCGACTGGTTCATGCAGAAAGCACGAAAAGTCACGCCAGCGACAACAGTCAGGAAGACAGTGCGATTGGTCGGAGTCTGTACAGGGATAATTCGATAGCGTCTCACCTTCCGCATCCCAATAACAGGGAACAGAATCATCAGTACAGAGTTCAAGACGTCGATTTGGACGCCATTGAAGTAATCGACGAAGACGATCTCAACCAGCTTCCCGACGCCGTCAACAGAGAGATATTCAAGAACAGTCGCGAGATGGTGTACGAGGAAGATCCTCGGTCCGGTTTCGGACGGGACGAGAGTTTCATATCGACCAAGTCCTCGGGGAGCAGGAAGAACATGGAAATACTCGAGGCGACGAGGCCCGGTGGCTCGGGGCGGCGGCACTTCGTCAGATACCCGCTCACAGAGGACGACAAGCGTTCGCTAAACGGTTCCAGGCGGAACCTCAGCAGCCGGAACCTCCACGAGGACGAGAAGCGGTCTCTCAACGGCTCCCGGAGGAACCTCAGCTCGAGGAGGGTCCAGGCTCCGATGGAGAAGGCCGAGAGTCTCCACGGCAGCTCCAGGAACCTGGTCGTCGGTAGCCGCGAGAACCTGATCGGGTCCCGGAGGCACACCGGGAGCAAGGAGCTCCTGGCGTCCATCAAGCGGACCAGCACGGCCGCGAGGGAGGCCAAGGAGGCCGGGGACTCGAGGCCGCGGCGGAAGGCGAGCGAGAAGTACGCGGAGAGCCCCAAAATCGAGGTCGAGATCGACATGGAGGGTTCCTCGCGGCAGAACTCGCCTCCCAACCTCCAGCAGGTGGCCTTGGCCAGCTACCTGTCGCCCTCGGAGTTGAGCCCGGAGTCTGGCATCGTCGAGGGTTCGAGTCCCGAGGCGACGAGGAGGAACCTCAAGCTCCCTACGACGTCCGTGATCGCTAGGAACCGGAGGAGCTACGAACACGCTCAGCTCCAGGACGTGAACGAGGCCATGACTCGGACAATGAGCGGGAGCAGCTCTTCGGACAGCGAGGATTCATCTAAAACCAGCATCCCGCTGGTTATTGTATCCGGGAAGGCGAGCGCGCCTGGTGGCGATTCGGGGAAACAGAATATTTCCTATACCAGCGTTTGACCAAGCCTGATTAGTTCGTTATTTAGACACGTCGTATCGAAGACACTTTGATTATTTTTTTTACAAGTATCTCATCGCGAATTGAGTAGAGGATGGAAATTAGAGGGTGGAAGACCGCGGGTCGGTTTTTGGTTAATTTTATTACGTTTGTTTTTTTTGTCCATGTGCAATATATACCGAATAACCACGAGTGCCTTTTCTTCAACGAAAATCGATTATGAACGACGATCATGATTAGCTTTAGGTTTACTAGGCATTATTTAAATAATAAGTAGCGAATATCGTTGTATAAAATTTCCATAATTAAATAATTACAGTATCGTGTATATGGATGAATCGATTATTAATACCAGTACAGTTCAAATGAATTATGATAATATTGTATACCGGTGATCGAATGATGTATATAAACTAAATGGATCATATATTTCACAATGATTTTATGTATATTATGATTATGTAGTACGGTTATAGAATTTTTTTTTTCGAAAATATACTATATCGTGTGACGAGGGTTCATAGTCCCTTATTATAATGTTAAACGAAAACATGTTTCTATAATACGAAATTAAGTAGTCAATATTTATTTTTAATAAATATATTATTAGTAGGATAATATTTTAGGTACACGAATACATATTTTTAGTCATTCCCTATCCCCCGACCCCCCAGATACGACAGAAATGAAAAATGAACGTATCGTTTCGAGAAATCATGTTCTGTAAAACTGTTAGATATACACTAAATAAAATGACAGTCATAATGACACGAATCCTACAAATCTCATAATTGATATCCTGGCAAAATTAGTTCATAACAAATGAAATAAAAAACAAAAAATACTTTCTTTGCGTTCGCTTTCATTCATTTCATCTCCCGAACATCATAGATCATTCATTAAGTTATCAGTCTCGGAGGATCATTCAAAGAAATCTTTTCAGTCCACAGTTTAATTCTGAAACTATTTTTATTTCTGTTATTAAAAGTTCATGATCAAGTGCTCTCGACTTCTCGCAGAGCTTGATAAGCAGTCGTGGGGTAAGATAAAGTTTATTGCATTGCTTTGGTCAGTTTTATTTCTGGGGCAGCTATATAGTAGGATCGTAAAATTGTTCGCAGAGATAATGATATCATCAATCTTAATTTTTGTATTTCGATAAGAAAGAAAATGAAACACACGATGACGAAGATCAGAAAAAAGTGGCCTAGGGTTTATTTTCTCGAAAAATATCTTTTCCAGTATCTTTTTTTGCAATACACAGCTGTTCAAATATCGAGTAATCAGCTGAACCGCGAGGCTCAATATAAATTGGAAAACAACAGACGACGAACAAAACATCGAGAATCGAGAAATTTATGTTCACATCGGTGAGAAAATCAAGTAACATCGAGCTGTGGTAAAAGTGAAAAATAACCTGTACAACAGACTAAAATTTTGTTGCAACAAAGAAGGTTTTTAGCAAACTCTTTTTTTCTCATTTTCCTCCATTATCGGTTGAGATTTTTCCTCACCGTAGACCAAACATGACTCCAATATCTTATTGATTGCTGCTGCAACTGAATGAGGTACGGTTCTAACAACACGACTTTAAACGACGATTCAAATAATATTCGAATACTTTACTCATTGCGAAATTATGCTGACAGTAGGAATATCGACGCGGTTCAACATCGACGGCTGCACCAGGTGCTAGTTTGATCGCTGAAGCAGCGCCATGATAAAGCCAAAATGTAAGTAAACGCCTCTTCCTCCTGGATTATTAACGTATTCAAATCAATATTCAGAGAAAAATCATGTTACAGTCAATGAAGCTGTTGGAATAAGACCACTCCGACCAATTCTCAACTCGATGGGTGTAATCAGATTCTGTTTGAACTGTAATTTGCGATTTATTCATGAGGTCTGGTGCTAAGTAGGTGTAAACAGTCTCGAAACGATCGTGCGAAGGCCTGAAGACACAGTAGTTCAGTTTACTCCTCGTGTTAACAGCCTCTTGTTGTAAGATTTGCTTCGATTTGGAATATTTCTGACAAAACCCACCGAGATCTTCAAGCTCAGTTTCAGTTAGAACTAGTTTTATCGAAAGTTGACTAGTCTCTGTAATTCGTCAATGTTAAGTTTTATTTGAAGGTCGATTTCAACGAGAAAACCTGACCCAGATCCACGTGCAGATAAGATACGAAATTGGTTCAGGCCCTAGATTCCTATACGTTATCTTTACTCGATTAAGATGATTTTATGATTGGGTTCTCCAATCTATCTTCATTACTCAAAGACTAATTCAGGTGACGGATAACGAGAAACTAGTTTTAAATATCAAACGTAATTGTATTGCTTGAATGCATTATATCGTCGATTCGAAGTTAGCCGAGGTTCAAAATGTTCGCTTGTTCGCGCCACGCGCTCCGAGTTACTCATATTACCGTATACGGTGACTAAAATAATTCGTGACTTTTCCGCTTTCACGGGTTTCTAACGTGAACTTATCGCAACACAATTGTCATAGCGTCGTCTGTGGAAACCCACTCAACACTTTC
Source organism: Euura saliciscinereae (assembly GCA_018420115.1). Taxonomy (NCBI): domain Eukaryota; kingdom Metazoa; phylum Arthropoda; class Insecta; order Hymenoptera; family Tenthredinidae; genus Euura; species Euura saliciscinereae. The sequence continues at coordinate 18,534 of JAFFZH010006922.1, forward strand.
TGAGCAATTATATAAAAAATGTTTAATAATAAAAGAAAAAAAACAGATTGACAGATTTATGATCGTCGTACATTCCGTGATGTATATGCAAAACAAAAAATACACACAATGAATCATTATCGTTTCATTCTCAGGTCATTACGACGAAGACAGACCACTGCTCGTTTTAGCTCTGGATCCGGAAAAACTTCGATTATCTCATCCAGAATGCGAAGCTGCAGTGACGCGAGGAGCCGTTAATTATCTAGGACGATGGCCAGCCCACGTCTTGGCTTCATTCATAGCCGGGACTTTGGTCTTCGCGACTTTCGTCCTCTTCGGCATATTCACGATAATTTTGACCATTCCATCGGATGATAGGAGTCGGTGTGTAGGCGGAGTTATTTCACTTTTTTTATAACTTATTTCACCAACGTTCATGAATATTTTAGATTGTCCAGGAATATCGACGCCAATGATCTGCCGAAATTTTATTTTATCAAACACGAAAATCGGACTTGGAGCCAGCAAGAATTATGCTACATCGAAAACACGGCGAGGACTTACAAGAATCTCAGTGTAATGGTCAAATTTTGGCGAAAAATCTTACTTCAAAGACCCTAATTTTGATATTTTTTTTCCACTCAGGTTTACTTGATAAACTTGCTAGCTGACATTCAACCCGAAGAATCATATCCGGCTGAGCTAGTGAACCGGATGTTGAATTCTAAAAATGAAGTGAAATCAAATTTTAGTGAATTACCGATGGAATCATTAAGCCAGGTTGATGATTCGTTGATAAGGAGTCGAGACTCGCTGGGTCGAGAGACCAGAGTGAAGTTGGCAGCGTTTAACAGGAACATAAAAAGCATCGAGGTGCCACTCGGTCATTTTTTTAACGGGTAATAATTTAGTCGGTTACATTTGATAGCTTTGGCGATAAAAACTATAACGATTATAATCTGAAAGTATCTCGTAAAATTCTCGGCGAGAGTTGTAGTAAAAGAAAAAGCGTGACTATAATGTTCGATACATCCTCAACTCGTTATACTCCATTTATCCATCGTTTTTATTCAATTATTCGTAGGTCAAGGCTAGCCAGCGTCGTTAATCGACTCAACGATGAAATGATCGAAATGGCAGCCAAGGTTTTCATCCTGTGGAATTCTCCAGGGGTCGTTTTGGACCCGGCTACGCATCCAAAATTGGATTTCTTGAAGGACCAGCTATGCACGTCAGTAGATTACTCAATTAATACAGTCGAAATGAACTTCTGAAACCACTGATTGAATGAGACTGTCCTAATTTCTCGATTCCAGCGATGGAAAGGAAGAGAATGACTGTCCGAAGGACAATCTGGTCACCATGGATCTCAACGGACATATCCAAGCCTCTTCTGCACCGTGTCAAGCTTTTCTGGATCATCTCATCCAACAAATAGCGACGATCAAGTTGCCTGATTTGCAGTCCACTCTGAGCAGGGCGATCAGTGACTTTTGCCGAAGGTATCAGAAGCAGAAAATTTTTTATAATGATGAGGGTGTATTTTTTTTCCTTTTTTACGAAAGTTATGAGCAATTAAAATCAGGGGGTAGGTTGAGGTGACGTCAGAACTCTGTTAATTTGAATCCAGCGTATTTATAAATGTATGAAAATAATGTAAGAAAATGGCTCCAAATTATTTTTTCGTAAACTATCGGAACACACGAAATACATTTTAATTAATTCGCAAGAAAAGATGAAGAAGAATTTTTTCGGTAGAAAGAAATCTTTAGAATTATGAACGTGTTGTTTCAGCTCGTCACAGTGCCAAGGAGTAAGATTATTGAAGAATGTACCAAAGGATGAAGAAAAACTTGACTGTCCAACGATACTTCCGACCATCGTCGATCAGAAGGAAATTGGAAGTGATCGAATGGAGAAGAAGCTGAGAGGATGAGATTATAGAATCGTTTTTTTTTTATCATGTATATGCATAAAATTATTATAAAATTTATTTTTAAAAGTAATATAATATACAAAACGTGTCACAAAATATAGTAAAAGTACACTATTAACCGATAGTAAATGTGTTTTGTAAGCGTTTATGAAATTGAATATGATCTGGTTTTACAAAAAATTGATCAAGAATTGAATGTCCGGAGTTCGTAGAGCTGCAGAACCCCCAGCCATATCCGAAATTCTACGACTGAATAATTAATTTTGTTAATAACCAGCGATTATAATATCTCACTTTATCGAGTCAATGAATTAACTCACGAATTATAACAACGGTTCCAATGCTGTATAATATCGCGGTTGTCAGACTTAGGTTTCCGAAAAATAACCAAATCACAACCACGGCGTCACCAACGTCACAAACTAAATCAGCCATGCATAGAACCATGGAAGGGAGACTCCATCTTGCTATTTTCTACGAGGTGAAGAGAATGATTCATAATTAAGATCAAAATCGATGCCTTTCATAACAGTAATTAGACTAAATCTTCGATCTATTTTCTAATTATAAACATCGAAAGTTCGTTTGAAAAAAGATATTTCTCTGCACTCAAAATCGACACAAAACTTATGTGACAAAATTCATTGAACGGCAGTGGACAGTAGAACGAATATTGGAAAGGAAGAAAGGTCAGATAAATTAAGGTCAAATAAATAATCCGAGAGAGCTTAAAAGACCCAATACATGATGTGTGTTATACTCACAGTGGCGAGGGAGTACAGCAGCATGATCGCAGCTATCGAAGAGACTACGGAATAAGGGGCAGAATATCCGAAGCTCAAATTGACCACTGCACGATTAGAGGGTAAAAATCCACTGACGGTTTCCCCGTTCTCCAAAAGGCTGTATTCTGACCTCCCATTGAACGCTCCATTGTAGCTCAACACCAAAACGGAAAAGGCAAGCAGAAGTGCTTGAAGAGTGCAGTAAAGCTCGTTGCTCTTGGTGACCCGGAACGAGGCCTTCGAGCTTGACTTAAGGACGGAGCTCGAACCCCCGGCTCGGGGCTTGAAGTCGCTTGATTTATTCTGCAAAAAATTTTCCAAGTCGTTCTTTGCCTCACTGAAAGCTAAAAATGATGGAACTTACGTTCTGAATCGGCGCAGCGGAGCCTTTAATCGTTTGTTTAAAGTTTTCGCACCGTTTCTCATGTCTGTAAATTTGGTCCAAACTGTTTTTCATCTCACTAAGAAATCGCGTCGAACCGAATCGGGTGAAAAATCGCGCTCTCAGACGCCATTGAATGATTTTGAGACAGTAGGCGATGAATCTTCGCTCCTCACAAATCCTGACTGATTTCAGTCTGCTTTTTTTCTCACGGTCAATCGAACCAATAAATTGTCAAGTATAAAATATCTCGTAAATTGCTAGCCTTAAAAATATTGATGTAGATACAGACGAGAAAAATATTGAACCATAATTGCGATAAAAAGATGGGTAGAGCCTCGAGAAAATGCAACCTATCCGTTATGAACTCGCTCTTCGATAGTAGGAATAAAAAATCGGTTAGTATGGGTCCTATTCAAACCGTAGATTTTTTATCAGCTGTCAGTGATCTGTCAGTCGAAGAAAGATCACTGGAATCCTCCGAAGAAATACTTCCTCTTTTGCTGTGTAAATAAAGTCACGTCAAGCTGGGATCATGGGACTACGCAATAGACGAAAGTGCACCGTTTCTTCAGGACTTGTAGCTACACGATTTTTTTCTACTATCAATAATTTCGGTTTCTCTTATCGTTATATGAGGGTTAGAAAATCTCCTGACACTTCTTCTCATTCCGTTTCAGCGACTTGGAAAGATCGCCTGTAACGTTTGTGAAAATTATTTCTTCGGGACATCTGCGTACGTCATACTGTTGGGACTGATTGGAACCGTTAGTCTTGTCTCATGATACTCTAGAATTAAAATGTATCCCAATTTTTATCCTATCCCACATTGAATAATCACAACGGAACTTGACGCTGTTTCATATTCAGGTGATAACTGGCTTCGACATAATCCGTATAATGAACTCAAAAGTTCCACTCAGATGTGCGAATCGACAACGTGGGGGAGACGTTGGTGAGCATATTTCGATTGTGACAATAGCAGTCGATTTTCCACTTGATTAGGGAATATCTATTCAATTTATTATGCATTTTATTTCAATTTATTCTTCGGATTCTAAACAGTCGTCATTATTGATTTCTCAGTGGTATGATTATCGTATCTTTTGTAGTCCCAGTTGACGTTGAGAGGGATCTGAAACTGATGACTTCCATTCTTGGAATCGAGCATTACACGCTGATCATGTTGGGAGCGATTACCGTGAGTGGATCTGAATCGATCTACTGATATCATGATTCGAAGAGGATGATCAGATTCTATAAAAGTTTGTCGCGTTTCAGGAATATCCGATGCTGCATACCCCGTGGCTCCTGATGCAGCTGTGTGTGATACTGGTTGAGATAATCGTGTTTTTTGTCAGATTATTCCTCGACGGATTACACGTTAAACGAGACGAAATTCTATTGGCTTTTCTAGCGGTACATAACTGGCTGCAAGTGTTCTGTCTGTTTCACAGACAAGCTCGAAACCCAACCCTATGAATATTTGAACGAAATACAATATCTAGGATAGTACATGTCGTGTGAAACTGTAAAACTGTCTGTTATCAACGTCTTACAATAAATTTTACACATTTATACGAGTCTATCAAAAATGTTGAAGATTCAGAATTCGTATAGAGCAAACGCTGAAATCGATCACAGGTGTTTGAAATATTCAATACAATTATGACTTCGTCCCCTTAACGTAGGTAATATTTTTTATCAAATCATACGTATGGAAATTGGGATAAACTTTGCCTGCTTTACTTTTATTAATTAATTTGTCTCAATTCTGTGAAAATTCATTCTCAACAAAAAAAAAGCCGAGGCGTAATTGAAAATTATATTTTTATTGAAAATCGTTACATACAGGGTGAATTTCGGAGGGTTGAACAGTCCGAAGTTGGCTAGCTGAAATCCAGACACAAGCTTTCAGCCAGTTCTGAACCCAATCCAACTGTCTAAAAGCTCATTTTTCGATTGTAGCCAACTTCAGACTGTTCAGTTGTTAGGAAGAAGGCCTGAAAAGGCTGCAATATTAAACATAAGACGGCTATGTACAGATGCATGTCTTCACGGTTATACTATACTATACTTATGATCAATTTCTAACCTGCTGAACTTTTAGTAATTTTATTTTATCCACCAACACAGATGATCAAGTTGTGCAATTTTGAGGATGAAAAATTTCTCGCGAAGTCTTTTTCATGTAGATAATTTTTATTGATCGTTTTCAGTGCAGTGAAACACAAAATTGTAGATAAAATAATGTCTGCCAACCGGATGGGGAATCCTGCGAACAGGATTTCCTCTTCATTCGCCCCAACGGTTCTACCGTTTTTTGGAGATAAGCCGAATCCAAAGGTATTGCAAATATCCTTTCGTTTCCGCCACTTGTTGCAATTCTGTGATTTTCAATTCCACGATTTTTGTCAATTTTCAATTACCAACTGGACTCGCTTTGGTTGAAAAAAAAGTTGGAAATCTTTTACATGAGCTTGATGTGCCTGGTGGCGAATTTTCTCAGCTCAATCACGCTGGAAGTGGGGAGCAGATTGCCAATCGGACAAACTGCAATCAAGTCCACAGGCTTTCCCATCCTCTATCATCGCGCTTACAGTAAGTAATTACATGCTTCTATCTGAGTTTAGTTGTAACGGTAAAATTGTTGCAACGAATTTAGTGGATAGGATACATTCATTCCTAGATCTCAGGGTTAAGCTTCTGGTCTCGGATCTGATATCCGGATGCATTTCAACGAGTCTGGTAGTCCTGGGAAAAAAGTCCCACCTACCACAACTCTACGTCCCTTGGTTGATGAACACCTTGAGAGGAATGGCTTTCTGCGAAGGTCCAACATTGCTGAGGCTAGCGTTCATGATACTGCCGAATTCTGACCTAGCGGCGAGATTTTTTCTCTTCATAACGTTTATACTATACGGTGAGAGATATTTGAATCTTTTCTGTACCGGCTCACTTCAATCGTACAAGAATTACTATCAGGAGATAAAATACGCCTCGCGCCTGTCGGCAGGCAACCCAAGTACCAGACCGCCTGATGCAAGCATCAGAATCGCGTAGCTGGCAGTTAGGTTGCCTGACTTCAGGCTCATCGACTCAAACTGAGCTTCGAAATCGTGTTATACGTATGATTCACTATTTTTTCGTTGCTTTCTCATTTCAGTTGAGCAGCTCTGCCTTTGGCACAAGATATTATCCAGTTTCCGTCATAGCTGGATGATGTACAGTGAAGAGAAACGCTTTTGCACCGCCATCTATACGAGCGATGAGAATAATAACGTTGGTAGAAGAGCGACGAACCAATCGATGTCGGATACTAGAAAATCAAAAGTCAGGAATTTATCGTCTACGTCCGAATTTAGTTTTGACAAAATTCGACAGAAACATAATACTCGATCTGCACGGAGTCATTTCACAAATAGAACAGGATAAATTGTTAACTAATCGATAAAAATGACAAACAATCAGATTTGACCGAATATAATATCTACATTTCGATATTCAATGTGTAATATGAAATCTAAATAAAGAAACAGCGGATTTTCATCGAAGGAACTGATAAATTTTATTAATTACAATGTATTTTTTTTTAAATACACTTAATATACTGTTCAATAAAATGACAAAATTTGATTGTAATTATTGATTTTTTGGCTACTGCGCAAAAATTAATTATTCCCATTCGTTTTTTTTTCTTCATACAAATATTGTCAAATTGATCCAGTGCATGAAAAGCAAGAAATTCTTGACCCTGTTCTTGACCAAGATTTTAAAAAGTGTGATTCTGTACATTTTAGATTTTTTTTTTTTTTTAATCAAAGAATTCAAGTCGACCCTAGGATACAAGGTACTCGATAATACCATCTATTATTCAAATATTTATCACAAAAAACAAGTACAAGAATAAATTCCCTATGGAAAAGTGAAATTCCCTGAATTTTTCCCTGACTATCCCCAGTTTTCCAGGCTTTTTATAACACGTGCATGAAAATTGGGGTATTGCATGGCAGTTTAGCGGGAAGAAAGTGGCCGATTGCATGCCGGGACTGTAGGATGCGGTCTGCGTCTGCGCAGTCCGCCATCTTGTTTATTTTCGTCCCTTGGGAGTTTTTAATTCATTTTCATTTGGCACTTGCCGTAGCTTATGCTAAATACGGACGAAGCCATAAAGGAAAAAGAAGAAGAAGAATTCATTTTCATCCCTGTTCCATAGGAAGAAATAATTGCCAGCGTCTGACACGAAGTTTGAGGTTAGGTTATAAGTTCTGTCCCGCTACTGCCATGCGACCCCATATTTTCATTCACTCATTATAAAAACTATCGTGTGTGACAAGGGACGATTGGCGATTTGCAACTCGTGTGATTGCCACCCGAGTGAAGTTTCACACTCGTTGCAATCGCCAACTTTCGTCCTTTGTCACACAATATATTAAATTCCCGCCCAGTCGCCATCATGTTTGTATTTCCCGCCTTCACATCAATCGTCGAAACAAGATGGCCGCGGGACGCCGCGCCTGCGCGTAGCCCGTTCAACCGGCAGCTGCGCAGTGGCATCGATGATCGGCTCTAGAAGGCGTTTGCCGGTTGTAGCCTGTGGGATTCCAACCTAACGGTTATTGCCAAGTTTTAGGCTATTATCTCGCCAAATTCCGAGTCGATTTCGGTTATTCTCGTTCCCCAAGGATCTTCTGGCCATCACAATCGACCCGAGGTGTCGAAAGGCTCTGTAAACCGGAAGAAAAAACGTCCAAGAAGCGTATATTTTTTTGGAGGGAAGAAACAATTCAAGGTAACGTGTTGAACTTTTCGTCATTGTTTAGTACGGCTTTATTTTCGATTTAAGAATCGACCCGCCCCGCATCGGGGCGAACGATTGGATAAACAAATGTTGACAAACGTGAAACTTTCGTTCTCGTTTAGCTGTTGAAGACAGGTAACAAAAACCCGCGTCGTGTACCACGTTTTTTTTCGAAGACATAACCGCCTTCGAATCTCGACTGTCGATTCTTCGCTTATATATTACTGGACGAATTGATCATTGCCTCTTCTCCACTCAGTTTCTTTTTTTTTTTTTTGTCACTTGACACACGTTTTTGATATTGTTTATTATTTATTAGAATGTAAGATTAGTTTTATTCTATTTAGTTCGCTATTACAAAAGCTAGAGTATCGAGTAACCTCGGCCAATGAGGATCGAGCTATAACGGAAAATTCAACAGGGCTGACTACTTTGAAACACGAACACGAGGCTAGAGACAGTTGAAAATGATTTATTATTATTATTTTTTTTTTTAACGCGTTTTTCGTTATAACGATCAAGATTATCGTTTATTATATACGATTAATTTATTCTATTTGTATATAATATGGACGATTCTATGAAGATTTTTTTGTTTCTTTTCAAGTTTCTTAAAGAAGAAAGATAGAAAAAAGAATTGTGTTCCACAA
>JAFFZH010006922.1:31313-48113 GCA_018420115.1 Euura saliciscinereae
AATTTTAACTTGATTCAACTTCAATTCAATTTTAACTTGATTCGACTTCAATTCGATTCAACTCCAATTCAATTTTAACTTGATTCGACTTCAATTCGATTCAACTTCAATTGAATTTTAACTTGATTCGACTTCAATTCGATTCAACTTTAATTCAATTTTAACTTGATTCAACTTAATCCAACCCAATTCAATTTAATTCGACTTCAATTCAACTTAATTCAATAGTTTTACCATCAATTCTCGGTTATTCAGTTTGAATCAAGGCAATTCTGAATATGTCAATTCATTTCTTTTCGTTTCTTTTCTGTTAATTCAAATTAATTCAGGTAATCCTACGTTAATTCATGGACTATTTGGTACGTCAAATCAACGAGTTATTTCCCCCTCGGTTTGAACCGAACGCTAATTTTCAGTATGATGAAAAAAATTATTGATCTTTCGCCTCTGAGTCAGTAATGGGTTTAATAATAAGAAATTTATTTCTCAGTACAGGAAATTTAGTTGATGATACAAATCAAATCCTTTTTAACAATCGAGTTCCTTATTGAACGAAAGTGTTTTCAAGTTTCCAGACGTTGTGTAGGTATAGTAACTGTGTCTCGATGATTGAGAGAGGCGCCAAATTGGATTTGTTGCAGCGACGATAATCAAGGTTTAATTAAAACTGGGTACGGCTTTGTTATATTTAATCTGAAAATATATTCTCTTCTCTTTTTCGCCCTTTTCTTTGCTGAAAGCTGAATTTTCTCAACGAAATTATCGCAGAATTCCGTATTCAATTGAACATTCCGGTCTCGGTTTTCTCCATCATTCTACATTTATTGTAGGCATCCTACGCCGTGTATGCAAATTTCGAGACTGGGCTGGGTCTAGATATCATCTATGAACTATTTTAATTATAATTTGCATTCAAAGTAATCAAACCTGAACCCCTCAGATTGTAGTGAGGTTAAATCGAATTCGTTATATCGCACAAGACCACCGACACAGACTCGAAATTGATATGAGATTTGAATCAAGTCTGTAAAAATCAAAATTCTCGTTATTGCAGATATAATACAAGTGCCTTGATAAAACGTGGTAGTAAAATAATTGAAACTAACCCGTGGATTTTTGATTCAAATTTAATCAGGATAGGGTGACGCGTTCGGAAGAAGAAAAAAAGTTTAATTTAATATGTATGCTAATGTTTTGCTCGCGAAAAAACAAGTTCGTAGCACTGATTCTTTTAGAATGTAAAAAGAAATTAATTTTGGTATCAATAAAACTGAAGCAAACATGAATTTATTATCATAGAATTATTCAAGATGAAAGAAATAGAGATTGGATAAATATTTTTTGTATAAAATATACTCACGATTTTGCCAAGTCGCTCTAATCTCTTCGTGAGCTTCGTCTGGTGTTAGATAATTAATGCATTTCTCCTGAGGAAATCCGACCTGTCCCAATAGTCGAATTTCATCTTCTAAAAACAGGAAATTGAAAATAAAAATTAACAACTTTCCAACCTGATATACGAAATTGTTTCAGTTCGGTTCTGTCTTTCTTCGGCTAAATGCGACCCAAAGAATTACTAGCCGAGTAGACACACTGAGCATTAGTCCGATTAGAATCGAGTGTGGTGCGTACATATACAGGGTGAATTTCTATCGACTCGTTGATCTGAAGTTGTCTAGAATCGAGAAATGAGGATTCAGACGCTTTAATTGGTTCAGAAATGTCTGGAAGCTTGTTTCACGATTCTAGCCAACTTCAGATCAACGAGTCGTTAGGAATTCAGCCTGTATATACAGGATGGCCCATTTCATGTGTCGAGAATGGGAGGGGCTCAGATTGGCATCACTTTGAAACGGTCAGATGTAGATTTGATGCCAAAACGTATTTCAAAGCTGACAATCCAGGTTTCGAAATGCGTTTTTGACTGACAACGTTTCAAAGTTGTGTCACTTTAAGCCCCTCCCATTCTCGACACATGAAATGGGCCACCCTGTGTATACGACTTGGACCGATTTGCTAGAAGGATTTCTCATGTTTTTTTATGGACAATCGGGCTCTTGGAAACGTCGGTTTTAGTGCCAGATTCACTACATGGGTTATAGTCTATAAATAATAATGATAAAAAGATAGTATCAATAGACCAAATGGAAAGAATGAAAATAAAACGCCGCGTGGATCGATTCGACCAAAACTTTCATCAACCCTTTACTTTATCGGATCGGTTTTATCGCTGCGAAGACAATTTACCCAGTGCTGAATTTACCCTCTTGAATCCAGATTGACTGACCAGAAGAGATTGAATATTTCATCCATACGTACCCTGAGTACCCAACTGCCTTTTTAGATAGGATTAAAAAACTGTTTTTACGCAACTTCGGTGCGCGAACGAAATATCAGATGGGCAAAAACTTATTATTATTATTGTTATTATTATTGTGTCAGACCCATTACAAGATTACTAGCTTACATCATTATTTTGTATCACATTTCATCTTCATATCCCCTTCATGTATGATACATAACTTTTTAGATGGTCAGAAACTTATACTAAGCAGATTACCATGTCGGATCCCAATCCGACAGAAAGTGTATTTTTTCGCCGCTGCGAGCGCTGTCCGTCGATCACTGCTATTCTTCAAGAGTAGAGTAGCTATGAGAGTTCTAAAACAGATACTCTAAAACTGAGCGTTCTAGAGTTTCAGCGCAGGAGTTTTAGACATTCACTGTGAGAGTTCTAAAACAGATGCTCTAAAACTGCGCGTTCTAGATTTTCAGCGCAGGAGTTTTAGAGTATCTGTTTTAGAACTCTCATAGCCATATTTTAGAATGTCTGAAACTCCTGCGCTGAAAATCTAGAACGCTCAGTTTTAGAGTATCTGTTGTAATTGACAAATATTAGTTGAGGAATAATGACAATTTCAAATTTGGTGGAAGAAACACAAGAAAAAGTTGATACACTATGTGAAACGTATACCTTAATAATAGTAACATTTGGATATGTATATGAAGTAAAAGTTGAATGTTCAAAGTATTAAGTCGTTTGATTCGTTGATAAGATGAGGATAAAATGTAACTGGTTGAAAGGCGGTTAAATTGTGTTGCGGTAATTAGAGAACACGATATTTCGATCTACATCGTGGAAACTGTAGCAGTTTGTGTGTTCCGATTTGTGATAAACGTTATATACCCTATACCTATACCTACAACGGAGATTCTCCGTGCTTGGCGTGCCCAACTGCTATCACGTTTGTTATAGTAGCTTTTCACCTTTCGTTACTGCTATTATAGGTACGTTAAACTTGTATCCCTCTAAGAATTTCTAAGACGGTAATTGCTCGAATTTTATTTGTATTTTATTTTTTACCACCATCATAAACTTTCAATTTAGGCATCATTATCACAATTTTACTTTCGATTCGTGATAACGTAAAAATTGATACCTATATATAACGAGCATTTGCAACGATACAAATAAAAAAAAAAGGAGGAACAAATTGTAGTAGACCGATTAATTGATCGAAATTTAGTAAACACAAGAAACCGGATCGCGAATTATGTATAATAATGATCATAATTAATGCAAACGTTGAGTGTTTGATTATATACTGTTGAAATATTCCAGCCCGCGATACTGTTGCGGTTATCGCGAAAAACCACCAACGTAATTTGAAAATAGGGGTTGCGAGATCACAATCGACGTGAGACATTCGGCGCGACGCGTTTTTTTTAACCCCTTTTACAACACAGCATGATTAAAAAGATGAATAATTAGGTAGAAAAAAAATTGAAAAACACAAAGAAAAAGGAATATCAAGAAATTCATGGATAATCTGGACGAATTAAAATTTAATAACTGGGAAATCATACACTTTGGATTAACTGAATAGTCGAAACTGCTGAATATCATTTTTCAGGCATAAAAATGTCTTGTATAAATTATAAATCAAAAAAGTATTCTCAAAAATCATTTTCTTTCACCATTCATTTAGAGCATTATTCATCACCTACTTGAATAACCACTAATTGGTCCGAATTTCAGTCTGGAAAAGTCGGGGATTTTTTTTTTACTTCCTATAGTGGCAATCGTGTCGTCGAATCGCTTTTTACCCATTTTCTGTCTTCAAGATTGCAAAAATTTGATTCCGTTTTTCCGCCACGTAGGTATTGGCCTGAATTCGTTTCGATTACGTTTGATTATAAGCTTCTTGGGCGCGAACGGTGGAATAATTTTGTCGTTCGAAGTGACGATAAATTATCGATCGTTCAAGTTTCGTAGGCCATACAATCTTATATCGCTGATGTTGACGTCTGAGAGAGTTATCGATGCGATCCCCTTTCCGTCGAGGAGGGATGGGTCCGGGCTCCGGATACCTAGCGGGAACTCGCGTATATAATACCTTCTCATTTCACGGCTAGACAGATTTCCTTGGCTCTTATCTAAGGATATATGTATATAGCATGCATTCATACGAATTCGCGAAGGAGGTCGCAGCTATAAATCTCAGAAAAAGAGCAAAACTGAAACCATCTTCGGCCCAAGAATTTATCAGAACCTAATCCACGGCCCTCTTATCTTTTTTCTTTTTCGCTATTCAATTCATTTCATTCATATAGGTAGTGTACACAATTTCTAGCTTTCTTGAAGATCAAACATTTGTTGCATCTGTTCTGTGTGACTTTTGAGACAGTGAAAAAGTCAGGAAAATGTCAAGAATTCATTTTAGTAGAATTGCTAAATTCAAGTATGTAGAATGAGAATTCTTAACTATACTTAATTTTTCTGGCTAAATTTTAATCTGCGCAAATCTAATCACGTTAGAAGTTCGTGAAGAGCCAGAGCAGCCAGCAGCAGCAATTTGTGATTTAATTATAAATTCCCTGGCTTTCCTGGCTGATTGTTCTTGCTGCAGTTCAGTAATGAATCCTCCGAGTCGCTGTCAGTCGAAAGTAATTTAGATCCTAATCTTACGATCGATATATCGGAGAATGTCAAGGCTTTCCGTATTCAGCCTCGATCTGACCTAGTGCCCTATGTGTGCTCCTAATACCTATGATCACGTCAAATTATTAAACGATTCCGTACATTGTTCTCACGAATGATCCGAGCATCAAACAACTACGTCCTGTCTTGTTCACTGCCCTACACGTGATTCTAGCAGGTTATCTATATGCCATATTCATCACATACTTGAATTCTGAATTTCAATCAAGGAAAAATGATAATTTGGTCAAGAAAAGTCAGAGATTTTTTTGAAACTCTTTATAGTGGCCACCGTGATAAAATCGAAGGGTTCGACAAAGCTGATCACATCTTGCATCTAGCGATACGCTAGGGATTTGGACGATGAGATTTGGGGAGATGAAACCACGGATTAGGTTCTCCGATATTTTTCCACTCGAAAATGTCTATTACTAAGTAAGGAGATGGTTGTAGAGATAGGGAGGGAATCTTTTCAGGGCTGTGGTGTAGAACCGCAAGTTTCTGGATTCGTTGAGGAAAGCCGAGAAATATCGTTGTAAGTACGAAATTAAGGGGTATTACGTTATTCAGAGGTTGAAGTGGGTTCCTACTCCGGTACTAGGGCGTCGTTGACTCTTTAATTAAGACTTGAAAAACTGTAACAACCAGCTTGAGAATGGCGGACGATCGAAGACCCATGTTTTTGTTCTCATCTTCTTTATTGCTTCTATTTCCATGAGAAAAAATATACTTTTTTACACCGTGAAGGAAAATCTCCATTAAAACTGTGAATAAGATTGTCTCCTTATGCAAAGCAAACACCACCGTACCAATAGCAAATTTTGTCAAGCGCTTGTTTAGATGCTCCACAGCATCCGAACTCCTCTCTTTTTATTATCAGACTCGACGACGCCAGAGCAACGCACTGCGTACAACTTTGAACGTATCGAATAGACGGAAGGATAGCTGCGTCGTAATTCCCGCAAGAAATAATCCATTTTGTTTTGGAATCAATTTATCGAGTCACATACACATTTTTGATGCTTGCAACGTTTCGACTACACTTAGTCATTCTCTTCGGGCTGGGATTGATTTTGATTGGTACAACAGCAGATACAATAAGAACCAAATTTTGTCAATCTTGCATTCGCTTCGTCATTAAAAAAGAATTACAGGATACAAATCATTCTCGAAACGTTTGCAAAAGCAGTTTGGCTTGACTTTATCGCATACCTCAAAGCCAACATTACGATGTCGAGGAATAAATTCTGTACGATTGATGATAAAAAGTGACCAAAGAATCTATCATGGTCATTATGTGAACATTCTCCATTTTCTCGACTCACCAGTCAGTGAGACGCAAAGGGTCCATATGCCCCCGTGCATCGGTACAAGGAAGGCAGGTTGCTTATGGAAGTAGTGATGTTTGTGTCCAGGGTGGGGCTCGAGCATCGCTATCTGACCATCCAAGTACCACGTGGGACTCGATATGTTGGTCAATCCCATCAGGATATCCTTGTCCCATGTTACTTCTTCCCAATGATCGGACATTATCGCCCCGCACAGCATCCCAGTAGCTGTTGCATACACGTAAATATTTTAATGACTTCTTTTCAATCGAGTCAACATCCTCTGAACAAGAAGATAAAGAAACTATAACCAGTCCCGAAAGGGTTCTTTCCCCTCGATGGACACGTTCACGTCGAGATACTCTGATGATGACATGTCGTAAATTTGAGTGGCTTCTGTACAGCATGTATGCATGTTCCACTCGAAAAGAAGAGGCGACTACACAGCACGTAGAAAAGTTTGTGTTCCGTGAACATGTTCGTGTTCATTTGAACATTGCTGTTACTCGACACAACGAATTGAACACTGTTCAACACAGCATCAAGTAATTCGTTGTGTCGAGTCACATAAATGTTAAAATGTGCATAAACATGTTCATCGAGGGGTGAATCACAAAGGAAATCTGGTGCACGAGAGGTCGGAAATGTCGGGAAATATGGTGTACACGTTTTTGCTAGTGATTCACCCCTCGATGTTCATGGAACACAAACTTTTCCGGAACACGGATGTTTTTTATTCATGCATTTTTACTCGATGATCAAAAACATTCAAAGTTCCACGTATTTGAGTAGGCTGTACCTCATCTCGATCAATCATACATGTCCTGGACGACAAACAAGCTTCTCATAATCACATCCTGTTGATCGACACGCGGGCTTCACATCCATGATCAAAGTTAACAATTAAAAAGATTCGCGCAGCAAGATGAAACCCAAAACTCTTCAATACTCTATCTGACGTGAACGGATTATCAATCGGATTTAGAAGCTGCGATCTATATGATGACCACGATGTGTTTTCAATTCGATAAAGGTCTCAAAATTGTTGAAAAGGAGTCACGATATCGGATCCTTCAGTTTTATATTTTGATTATTGTTATTTTTCATAAATTTTTTTACCTGCCATTGTGAGGGCCAGCGTGGCCAGAAGGAATCCAAGTCGGGGCGCAGGTCCCCGAGGAACACGAGACGGCTCCATCCCTCGCCGACCCCAACCGCCCACTGAACTCGTCCGTCGTTTGTATGGTTTGGAAGAGCCTACGATCCGCGAACTCGATTCGCGGTTTTGTCAGGGGGGCGGTGGTGAGCGTTATCATGCTGGGGCGCCCTCTGCGTTAGACCGCCGCAGTACTTGGGGGGTTTGTACGAAAATCGAACGCCACCGCCTCGCGACCGCGACGCGACGTCACCACGCCAAACCACGCCAAACCACACACCAGGTTTCGGATGCTATTGAGTGTCGAGTGTAGAGGTGTGCGGAAACACTTACGATATTCCGATAGATATAGATACTCGCGTATATATGTATGCATGTGTAACGAACGATTGATAGGGTCTGTTTGTTTGTTTGTTTGTTTGTTTGTTTGTTTGTAGGGGTAGGTCGAGTATTTCCGTCAACATAGATTCTACATGATGTACCATATGTACATACACTAGTTTAATTTCGCAGGTCCCAGTAGATTAACGATACGCTCGTTATAGCCTGTTGCATCAACGGTTCACTTCCAAACTGGTCAACCGCAGTTACATAATTGAATGTTGTGGATAGGAATTTGCGAAAGAATTTTGTCAAGGCTGCTGATTAATGATGGAAGACAGTTCGAATGAAAATACCGCAATGAGATGGTGTTATCTTTGTTCTGATGATTGTAAATAAATTATTTCACAGCATGTCGTGTAATCAATCATGTATCATTATGGAAGAAACTGGTTATTGATTCGTTTAATCAGTTGATGAAATCATTCATAACATTATTCGACAGATCTATTACACAAATCAACAAATTTGAAGTTAATGTGTTTTTACTATTTCTTATACATGTTGCTTCATGCTACATGACTTGATTATGTGATTTTGTACCTATACATTTATTATATAAAATTTACAAGTTGAATCGTAATTTCTATTCGACCATGTGCAGAGAAATTCCTAAATATTGTTTGTGACTTTTCTCTAATTCATTTATTTATGTAATTGATCTGATACAGTTGAACTTGATTCAGGAAATATTTTATCTCTACGAAATACGTGAAATGAATCAGTTTTTTTTTTCTCAAAATAAAATCATACACTTTCGAATTACGATGAAGCGTCTCGAATATCAGACTGTGATAATTTTTTTAATTCAATACAAGAAAAAAATCACAAATCGATTCCCATGCTTTTCTTTTACAATGGAATCTTTATCCAGATATGAGAATATTATACGTTCTCATTGTTGAGCTAAAAATATTAAATATTGAATCAAATTTTCTCAGATTTGATCAATTTCTATAGTAAATTCCATCTCGATTCTCATAAAAACGTCTGTAATATACTTCCAACAAGCATCTACCTCACCTGAGTAATAAAGACGATTCCTTTTCCATTTTCAGATGGCTGACATAGCAGAAAATGCGCTTTTCTCCGACCCGGTAGCAGCTATATCCCAGGGAAAACGTCACCTCCTAGTCCGTGACTATGGTATGGCAGTAACGGCTCTAGCCCAGGCGTGCGAACTCCTCGCACAAAAGCACGGAGACACTGCGGACGAGCTCGGAGAGCCTTTCCTCCTCTACGGCAGAGCTCTTTTGGCTCTGGCCAGAGAAGAGACCGGTGTATTGGGTGGCGCAGTTCCTGGATCTGACGAAGTCGAGGCTGAAGAAGAAGGCGAAGAGGATGAAGACGTAGCAGAGGAAAAAGAGGAGGAAAACGACGACGAAGACGAGGAACATCCGGTTAAGAAGACCAACGGCGCTGCTACGGACGCAGAGAAGGTGAATAGTCTGCTTTCAACGAATTCTCGTCGCAAAATCAAGCGGAATTTTATATCTTTGTCTTCTTTCAGGAGGCCCTAGCCAATAACGAGGCTAACGTCAAGGCAGATTCCTCCTCCAAACCAGAAATCGAGGAAAAAAAAGCACCGGAGAGTTCCACAGCTGATGAAAAAGAGGAAGCTTCAACCGAGGACGAGAAACCGAGTGAAAGCGAGGCGTCGAGTAGCAAAGAAGAGTCTAAGGAGAATATCGAACCTGTAGCGACTTCTAGCGGGGAAAGCGCACCGAGAGTGAAAGAAAACGGCGAAGCGTCAGGAAACGAGGAGGAGGACGGAGAAGATGTTTTAAAGGAAGAGGAAGAAGAGGACATAAACAACTTGCAGCTTGCTTGGGAGATCTTGGAATCTGGTAAACTGATTTTACTCAAGAGAGGACCACCCGGATGGAAGCATTTGGCCGAGGCGCACAGATTGCTCGGCGAAGTGGCGATGGAAAGCGGAAATCAGCAAGGCGCGCTTACCGACTTGCAAGCCTGCTTGGATCTCCTGGCTAAAATTGAACCCTGCGATCCTCGGGCTATGGCCGAAACATATTACCAGCTCGGGTTGGCGTACTCCTTGGCTAATGAGTTCGATTCCAGTATCGAACAGTTTAAGGAGGCGACTTCCCTGCTTCAATCGCACATTCAGCACCTAGAGGAGACTAAAGATTCTCACAAGAATGACGATCCGTTTTACACCGTTGAGGGAGAGATCAAGGAACTGAAGGAGCTTCTGCCCGAGATACAGGAGAAAATCGCGGACATGAAAGACTTCAAGGAAGAAGCCTGCAAGGCCATGGTTGAGGGGATCAAGAGCAAGGTGGCTGCCGGATGCCTGAACGGTGCTGGCCCAAGCGGGGATGGAGGCAGTTCTAGCGCTGCGGAATCGAGCTCTACGAGCCAGGCAAAACCAGCCAGTGATATTTCTCACCTAGTGAGAAAGAAGCGCAAGGCGGAAGAACCGGAGAACGGAGAATCAGGAACTCCGTCCAAAAAGCCGACTCCTTAGAGAATTGACGTTGAGGCGTAGAATAGATGTTTCATTTCTCATTTTCAACGTTATTATTGACGAGATTATCCATTTTTTTTACTGTTATTGTCATTAATTATACCGCGTGTCTGTGTCAAAGATTTTCGTTTTTTTTTCGTATGTGTGAACTACCATGTAATGTTCATCTGATTAAGAGAGTTTCCTCGTTAATCAACAGTTCAGATATGAGGTTCTGCAAGATTTCATAGTTTATCTTATCGCAAGACGAACTGGACTCTGAATTCCATTTTTTTCATGTCTTATGATTTGTCGTTTAATTTTTTTTTAAATATAATATGATAAGAAGACCGATTTTATTAGTTTCGTTAGTTTCGTTAGTTGGTCATATTATGTCTTGATAATCGTATCCTATTTATTTACTATTTTTTCCATTTACTTAGATTAAACAAACTCTATATGAATACTATTTAGTTACATTTTGAAGTTCATATAGTAGATAATAATAATTATAAAAAGTACATAAGGCTGTAATTAATAATGTTAGGTCTCGGTGAATAAAGATTGAATGGTTTTTTTTTTATAATTTATACGTTCATTAATTTATTCAAAGATACAATCTAAAAAAATTGGACGGATTACGCGCGGTACTTAAAATCTTAACACTAACGCCTCTTTACATTCGAGGATCTTCATTCGCCTAACAATTCCTCGATACCATCGTCTTTGTCCGAGCTTTCCTGCCTCTGAATATTAATCTTGTATCCTAAAGCTTCGAGCAAGTTAACGTTGTAATAATAGCTCAGATTTATCCCCGGAACTAGTCGTTTCAACTCCTCTATCGTGCCCCGTGCCTTTTCCATCTCTCCTATGTTAGCATAGTGCTGCGTTAGCGTGGCGAACAGATCACCACGACGTACGGATTGTTCCAGATCAGTTCCTTGCGAATCGATCAACTGCCGAGCCTGAGACACCGCTGCTTCCGTTTCTCCGTGTTCAAAAAGCCTGAAAAAAAAACGAAATAATTTATATTCGATAAATTTCAGACAATCCGAGGTCGAAGCGAACTCACTTCTTGATATCCAAGTATCGCTTTATAGTCGCCATTCTGTTATTGACCATCTCGTTTGCTCTTTTGTGTAAATTTCTATCCCGAGGAGTTGTGACCTTGGCTAGGCATCTGCCGGCCTGATTCAACGCGTCGAAAGCTTTCTCGTAGTTTTGAAACTCGTCTATTTCGACCTGGGCGCAGGCTACGTAAAAATTAGCCAGTAAATCCATCGCCTTTCCTTTGGAGTAGAAATTAATAATGTTCTTCAAGACTTCGGGCTGATTCTGCCAGTCGAGAGACTGTAGATAATTTCCAGCCATGATGTAGATCTCTCGCTGTCTTGATACCTGAGCGAAGAAACAGATCTTCTCCGTGTCTCCCGACTTGAGCAAGGCTTTCATGGCCCTCAGCTTGTTTCCTGCTTGGGTAAATTTCTTCGTAGCGAGGTGATAATTTCCCTGCGAGAAAGCGATCTCTCCTATTTTCTCCAGCGTCGAAGTTCTCAGCTGTTCTCTGTCAGAATTATTATCGGTTTTGTCCAGAGTAAGTTTCTCCGCCAAATCTTCCTTCAAAACGATGTTATGGGCTTGTATCAAGTCCAACGCCTCCATGTAATATTTTCCCGTTGCGAGCAGATCTACCGCCTTGTCTATCTGATCATTCTGCACGAAGTAATCCGCGCATTTCCTGATCAGAGCTGGATCAGAGTCGGCGTTAATGTCCATCGTTATCAACTGCAGAGCGTTATACTGCTGAGTTTTGAACGCTAGATCCAGAGCCTTGTGCAGCATGCCGGCCTTGTGGTACAGCAAAACGGCTTTGTCCGGCTGCTCGGTTTCCTCAAAGTATTTAGCCACGTCGATCTGAGCGTTGCGAGGCGCCAGTGTAGCCAGCGGCCACAATTCCTCGGACATATCATTCTCCTTGCAAATACGAATCGCGTTTGTGTAAGCTCTCGCGGCGGTGTAAAAATGAACAGCTTGTTCAACGTTGTTCCTAGATTCGTGATGGGCGGCGAGGTGGTAGGCGGACGCGGCGTGATTAGTTCTGGTAACGAGGTCAGAAACCTCGTTCTCTCTACCGAGATAACAGAGCAGTCTGGTCATGGCCAGAGTGTCGTTCGCACTTTCGTAGAGTCGCAGCGCTGCTTCCATGTCTCCGGTTGATTCGATGTACTGCGCATGCCAGATGTTTATTTCCCTGAAATTTAAACGAGTATTGAATATAAAATGTGCATTGAATCGTCTACACGAACTCACTGATCTTCAGAGTTTGATAAATAGGTTTGCAAGTCTCTAGGTCTGGCTAGAAGCATCCTCGGTACTTCGAATCTGTGGCAATCAGCTTTTGTGTACATGTCCACAGCCTCCGATATTTTTCCCTCGAGTTCCAGAGCCTTGGCGCAATTGTAGTAGCTGGTTTTCTCGCGAATTTTATTCTCCTTCACCGCCAGTTCTATAGATTCTTCGAACTTGTTCCGCGCCTCTAGCATCGCGCAGAGAAGATCCAGTCTGTTAGCTTCTCTGAATAGACGCTCTGCGTCGACCTTTAAACAATCAACCATCAATTATCATCATCGCCATAAATTTGTCTGCCCTTCTTACATATAAGCCAAGCTGGACTGCCAGGACTCCGCATTTAGCATCTAGATTTAGATTCTCGTCCTGCATAGCTTCCCTCAGGGCTCTAGCTCCCTGGGCATGTTTCATGTGGCCTAGACATAGAGCAGCCATGTTGAGCTGCTTAGTCTTGACGCACATTCTGGCAAGACTTTTCCAGATGGCTTCGTTCTGGATCGTCTTTATAGCTTTGAAGGCCTCGTCCATGTTGGCGACGCTTATATGAAAGCTGAAATCGAGTATTGCTTTCTTGGTGGCCGCGTCGCATCCGCCAAGTTCCTCAAAGTCTCTCATCACGACGTTTTGTACTTTGCTCTCGTTGTCCAACGTCACTTCCGTGTTCAATATTATTATGTTGGGGGTCCTGACTCCCAAGAGTCTGCAGTTTTCGTCCTGCACAGATCGCACGTCTTGCACCACGATCCCGTGGTCCGACGTAGTGAACATCGTTATCAAGGCCACGCTGGTGATTGGCTCCTGAAACGATGATTGAATCAGTTCGAAGAATGAATCAAGCAGAGTACTCATCGCACCTGAGCACTGCTCGCCATCATTTCTGACGGTGGTCTCGACTCCGCAGTCTCCAGCCTCTGAGCACGGCAGACCAGAAGTCGGGGATCCTCGTCGTCCCAGCAGTGGGAAGTTACCAATCTCCCCTTGCATTGCATGGCTCTGAAAAAACGTGGGGCGTAAGTCGCGATGTCGCATTTCTTCATCGAAGAAACACTAACGTTGCGGATTCTCCGTGCCCGTCTTCGGGATCGGCGAAATTGTATTCGTAAATCTGGTCGCTCTCGATGTCCCAGACATAGAAGACGGGACTCGGCATTAGATTGGCCATTGCGACCGTGATGGCTACGCATCTGCAGTCAGAATTACATCTGGCTTCGATGATTTCTGCGAAATCGTCGATCGCTTCGAACACGGCTTTCGCCCTGGTGTAGAGTTTGGCTTCCCTCTTGCTAACGTCCCATATTTTCAAGATCCCGTTGAGCGAGGCAACGGTGAGATATCGGCTGGTCAATTCCATCGTTATTGGCTCTCCCTCTTCGGGAGTCGTCGGAAGCGTTTGGTTCAAGCTTCCTTCTATAGATCTCAATTGTATAACGAGCGGAGTTAACACGATCAGAGTGCTCTCGTAAATGAGTATCTTCTCCGTGTCGCAATTGAAAGAACCAACAAGCATCGTGCTCATGGAATTATCCCTGTTCAATCTATAGACCGCGACTTGTCTCCCGGAAGAAACAGCCACGTATTCTTTGTTCACAGCTACGGCCTGCACCTGCAGCTCCGTCTTCAGAATATGACTCTGGCCTTGAGACTCCAGCAAAATTTGCTTCGGAGCCAATTGACTCGCGCATACATTGTCGTTGTAGGCTGCGCACATCGGTTGCTGCCGCAAAATGAACACATTCGTTATACAATTAACGACCAACAACGGATTCCGCAGTATCTTCGCCCCCCAGGCCAACTGCTTCACCGTTCCATGGATCGTACAAGATTCAGGAATATCCGGCCATCCGTTATCCTCGGCGTCAGATGCCTTCTTGTGCTTCCAGAGGTAGATCGTTCCCAGGTTCGTACCGGCTGCCAGTGTGTCTGAGAAGAATGCAAATTCCAAGTAACTATAACATCGTTCGGTATTCAATCACGTACCGTTATTCTTGCAGTATGACAAACTCGTGCAGATCTCTTGCGGCGTGGCGATACTCCCATTGCTGGAGTCTGGTGGAGATAAAACGTAGGTATCTCCGGTCTGAAGGTCCCAGCATCTGATCGCTAACTCTCCAGTTAATACAGCCAGTGTATTTGCGCCCGCCCAACAGAGGGCAGGTCCGGATCTGGAGATATCTGTTCTTCCGCTTAATTTTACCTGAAAAAAAATAGTTATTCATCATCGTTGTTGCCGAAGGATCATCTTGTCTGTTTACTTTCGTGAGCTCGGTAAGTCGCCCGGTGATAGGGTCCGCCTGAAAGTGGCCAATGTTCAGGCCCTCGGTCATAATGACTATAGAGTCCCTCGACTGATGGTGCAACAGACAGTGCAGAGAGGCGCCATCCGTGTTAAGGACCTCGATACATTGTCCTTGACTGTCCACGAAGTAAACGACTCCATTCACAGTCGCTGTATAAAACGAGTGATTGTCTCTTTGGGTGAGGACCGCCGTCGGAGCAGCTGTCCTGGGGCGCCAAGAGCTGAATAGATCCAGCGCCCTCTCATCCCCGGCAACAGCAGCCTTTGCTAGACCGCTGCGTGAATCGTGAACAAAAATTCAATCAATTAGAAGAATTCCAGTGTTTAGCAGGTCGACTCTGGGGACTCCTTTTCCACCTGATATCAATCGCCGGCTTGGACGGAGCTACTTTAAAGGCAATGTGGGTGAAAGAGTCCTTCAGTTCGTGGTGGAACACCATGAGCAGCTGTCCTCGCGGGTCTATCTTCCATCCGATCAGTGATCCGGCGGTGTCAGCGGACACGAGTCTCCCCCCGTGCTGACTCCATTCTAGTATAGTTATGGGATCTCTGTGGGGCGTTACGATGACGTTGAACTCATTAGAGCCCGAGTCCCCGGGCCAGACCTGAGAGAAGAAGAGATTAAGATCGTTGTTGGGGTCAGAGGGATGGTGGAATTACCCTAAGCTCTCCACTTTCCCAACCGACGGCGAGCCAACGTCTGTCGTGATGCCATCCTATGGCAGTAACTTGGGCGACGGAATGAGCCGGCGATTCGACGTCCTGAAGAGGTTCTCCGAGGTCGTCGTGAATGGTGACAAAGCCTCCCTTGTCTTGCGAATACGCGGCAACGGCGAGTAGCGGGAAATTAGGATGCCAAGAAGCAAATGTGCTGATCGATGCCGTCTCCGGGTTTTGAACGCGCGTGTCGAAGTACAGAGACATGATTACGAGGCTTTAAATTGTTCATAGGTTTTAAGATAAAAGAGCATTTTCTTATACATTTAGAGGTTAACTTATGTCAAAAAATGTTTTTGCTGCATAGGATTCATTTAAGAATTGTAAAATACGAACGAATGTTGGGATCGGTTTATTACTGCTAGACGTCTTAATGCTACTTCATACAGTTTGCGATTACGAATTCATAGATACAGTCAATCGTTGTATCGATCGTTTGACAGTTCGTGTAAACAAACCGTGGACGCGTGCGTCGGTTCATAGTTGCTCAGGTCGCCACTGATGCCGCCACCAGACGGCCCTGATGCACTGACCCTGCGTGTATCTTAACTACAGTGACGAAGGACAAGGACAAGGACAAGGCCAAGGACAAGGACATTGTACTTGTGCAATCACAAGTGCGGGAAATTCGAATGAGACTCGGTCGCGTTCTAATATAGACCGCCAGCAAACATGTCGTCAGAAATTGAATGATTTACAAGCATTCATTCAACTCGTTTGAACTTATGTCATGCGAAAACATGGAATGAAATTCAGTTCGTTTATATGGCGTCATTCAAGTATTACATAACGCTATTTTTGACTTGTAGTGTATTCCAGTTGGTAATATAGGAATCACTATATCAAGGACCTTGAACACTTAGGTATGACTTAAGAAGAGTCGAATCTGAAGAGTCGAACCTGTAACGTAACACACGTACTAATAAACCGTATACGTAATGTAATTCTTGTACCATTATTATTTCTACCTCTTTAATATACCACATGACTATTTTTAACCCCACCCCCATAGTAACACATACTCACCGGGTCCCCCCCCCCCCCCCCCCCCCCCGCCCCCCCGCGCCCTAAGTGTTACGTTACGCGACTGATTGCTAAGATTATGATAAAGTACTGAAAATTCCA
>JAFFZH010006923.1:0-17288 GCA_018420115.1 Euura saliciscinereae
TTCTTTACTATTTTACATCCTGCAACATCATACATAATTTTCACCAGTTTTAAAAACGTCAAATTTTATAGTTTAGATCATTTACAGATTTAATGGCTTCTGGATGATAGTCCAGTCTGTTTAAAATTTTTTGAGAATATCGACCAGACACATTTATCACTAAGAATAGGGGGTCGTTGCTTAAGTTTTGAATGGTTCAACCAATTATTCTTGTAATTTGAGATTTTGGAGCTAAAACCAGCTACAAGATCGAGTTTTACGAACTTTTCAATAAAAAAAAGCTGTTTGAAAAAACAATTTAATTAATGGATAGAAATCAAAGTACAATAGAAATGCAGCAAGTTATTCCTATTGAGGGTTTGACTAGGTCTTGCCTCCAACAACAACAGAAGTACTGATTTTTTTGTTTCGAAACTACGCAATTACTTTCGATGTAGGTTGTCACGAAAGTTCACGGAATTTCTGTACAGAGAACTCTACGTCCAGCAAAGGCGGTAAAATGTTGACGAAATAGTTGAGGGTGTGCAAACAATCACTGTCAACCCTGAATCTGACAAATCCTATAACAACCATAGTAGTTGCGGAATAATTATTATTGTTTGGATATTAGCGGTAAAGAAAATAAGAGCATCAGGAAGAATTGGAATATTATACCCATGAATCGGGTTTACCAAAATTATTAATGTTTGATTGTTTTATCAGAAGAGTAAAACAAGGTTACCCAAAAATCTTATAACAACGCCTCCAATTTTTTCATCTAAAAATCAGTCAATAGTTATTCTGTATCGGGTATAGGAAGATGTAAATAAACGATGCTAGTCAAAACGTAATTTACAGAATCGCCAATAAAAAATTTACGTCAAACATATTACGTCGGTACATTCCACTGACGCAAATCAGGAGGATATGTTCCTTACAGAGTCCTTGAATTGTAAGCTCGTCATTGAATCGCATAGCGTCAATGATAGCTCAAGAAAATACGAATTCTATTCATTAAACCGAATAATCTCACTTGGCAAGTCGACAACGCGAGCGCGATATGCTTTATCATTTTATATCTCATCTTTTTCAATAATTTAAACTTCATACGTCAAGC
The DNA here is from genome assembly GCA_018420115.1 of Euura saliciscinereae. Lineage (NCBI taxonomy): Eukaryota > Metazoa > Arthropoda > Insecta > Hymenoptera > Tenthredinidae > Euura > Euura saliciscinereae. The sequence goes on from JAFFZH010006923.1 coordinate 1,097, forward strand.
TGAAAGTTTGTTGGCGCCAAAAATGAGCCGTAATCACTCATTGCCCGGATACGCCGGGGCACAGAATCATTCTACCTTCAACAAAGGCTCGACTACCTCGTAGGAAGTCTGTGAATATTTGACCCCAAGAGAACCGCCGAGATAGCTGTTTTCCCTCTAGAGAACGTCTTTGAGTCGTTGGTACCAAGAGACACTTGAACCATTACCTCCACAATGACTCAAACCGTGTCAAAGCGAGATCTTAATGTTAATAACCACATTTGGACGACGAGTTATTGCTAAATGCAAGTCGAATCAGGATGTTGGCTCGCAGTTTTCCGTGATTTTTTTGGCTCCTTTGTTGTCAATTCCTGGGACGGTCTCCTAGGGCTTCCCAGAGTGACAAGAGCCGATGCTACTGCCAGTCCAGCACTCTGGCCGGCTGGTGTGTAGGCTTCACCTCCAGTTGGAAGCCGGACCAAAAGAGACAGAACCGCTGCTCTATTACCGCAACATGGTTCCAGCGCAATCGGGCTCGGAGCGTCCTGCGATGGATGAAAATAGGATAAATGATTGAGGCTCTTATTGGTTTCTTATTTTTATGTCAGGGCACATGAATTGTACCTTTTTCTTTTTTCGAATGCTGTTCATATCCGAGTTTGGCAACCGATCGTTTATGAGCGGATCTACATCTCGCCGTTCAATCTCGACCAAAACTTGACTGAAAGCTCTACTAGCCATTTGTTGCATCTCGACTATCAACCGCTGACGTCTTCTATACATGTCGTATTTTTGTTTGATTTTCCATAACACAGCAGCAACCAGAAGTAACGCCATAAAACATCTGTAAGGTGACATATATTCTCTAGTTTACAAGTTAGTACTGCCTGAGGTTTAAATCAAAAGAAAAGATTTTTTATACGTCGTATAGATAAACTCAAAGAGATGTGTCACTAACTCGTACAGGAATTCAGCCTAATAGTTCTCAATTATTAGAACTTGTCATCAGAAGTAACGGGGTTGTTTTTTTTTAATTATTGTTCTGAAAACAGCTGTCAAACTTGTTTTCTCAAATTCGATAAGGAATTTTTCGGCATTCTCTAAGTTTCATATTTATACCTGGATCCTGAATCCTTGTGATTTTTTTTATTTATAATACGAACTTCAGGGGTATTAGACGACGATAAGAAAAAATCATCAAATACGCGTGATTAGCTGAGGCCGTTTGAGGATTTGAAAATGTAATCAAGTTCAATTGAAACACTCACGTAGAAAATGTGATGAAGAACTGCTGCAGATTTAGTTTAGAATACTGGGAAAATGAAATTTGTATCCACAATGGAGGTTGAAAATCGTAGACGTAGACATAAAATGTGGTCAGAGTATTGTTATCCTCGCTTCCGAAATTGTAGTCAGCTTTGCTAAATCTGTGTTTATACGTCGTGCAGTTTGCTCCAGATAGTAAAGGCTTCTCCGGACTGTTAGCTTTTTGAATAGTAATATTCATTTTTGCTAAAACAGAACAAGTGATTGAAAAATCAGCGTCCACGTCAGGCTTTGGTGGTGAGTTTTTGAAATTGATCGCCGTATAATGGCGATCCTCCTTTTTGCTCAGGTTGAACGTGAACTGATAATCTATGGTGAGATTGTCTGTAAAAAAAAATGTAATTTCGTTAGACAAGAGGCAAAGTTTCATGGATATTATTATTCATTAGAGAGATGATACATTAGTATAATCGTTATACTCACAAAAACATGATCCCTTGTTGGTAGGGTCCCCATAATATCTGCCGTTAACATCACACCTTTCGCAGTGGTCTCCAGTAATTCCTTTTGTCGTGCAAAAGCATTTGCCAATCTCGCCGGTGCATTGGGTGCCCTGATCGTTGCAGGCGCAGGCTGCGAGAAGAAAATTTGTCGTACAGTTTATCAAATGGTATATAGCTCGCCAGTAATAATACTGATAGCCAGATGAAACTTACGTTGGCAACTACCACCGTTCAAGGGATTGCCATAGTACCCGGCTATACACTTGTCGCAGTGTGGTCCTAGTGTCAAATTACCACAAGGCTGAATGCAGACGCTACTGTTTGGAAGACACGTACTGTGCCCATTACATTGGCAAGCTGAAGGATTAACAGAAATTGAAATTCGACACTCAGAGAATGAATACAATTTATAAAACTGCAATTCATGGCACTCACTTGGGCAGTTTGTGAAGAACCAGTTCTCCGAAGGACAGGTATTGGATCCTTTGAGAGTAGGAGCTCTTGCCCCTCCTTCAAGGCATTGTCCTTTTCCGGTACCCGATCCATCATCACACCATCCACAACCAGGGTCAGATCTGCATTCTACGCAGGAAGAATAAAAGCTGCACCATTCTCTGCCAGTTTCAGTTGCTCGGCACCTAGGCTCATTCGTCGTCCACTCCCGGCATTGCCCGTATGGAAAACTAGCGGGATACGCATTTTTATCGACACACTTGCCCTCGTTCTGGCACCATATACATTCAAACTCTGTGCAATTCTTGCAAGACGTGAATTCAGAGCACGGATTTCCGCACGTGTCTATCGTCAAAGGCTGAGCCTGCGACTGCACAGTCGTGTTATTGTTTATGATGTTGGTGTTGATGCTACCCTTGGACTGTGGCTTGCAGCGATCATACGACCAGGCACAATGTGAGTTACTGGAGCAAGCAGGGCACGTATGAAGTTGGAGGCACTCGGCTTCGGAATGAGAGTCACATTGTTCTAATTTATCGATTGGCTTAAGTATCAGAGAGTTGCCGTTGTCCCAACAAGTCTCATGGGAACAGCTCTTCCCACACCAGACACAGCTGTAAGAGGTTTGAACGCAGGCTGCGCAGTCGGACTGTACCTTGCACAGTTCTTTGTGCGAGGACATACCACGTGGTGGAGTCTCATCGACGCATCTTACATAAGTTCCGTCGTAGGTATCGTTGTTCTTGAGAAGTTGTCTCGAAATTTTTGAAATATGAACACACCTGCCTTCCCGCTTATCCCACACACATTTTATCCCAGTCCTTGCGTTTATACATTGATTCTGAATTGTTAAGTGTTCACAGTTACCCGGAGTAAATTTCAACATGTCGGATAACATTTGTCCGTCAAAACCACCATAGATGAACATGGAGTCGTCGAACATGGTTGCGCTGTGACCGTACCTTGGTAGATCGGCAAGTTCTCGTGGCATCGGATACTGGTGCCATGAGTCGCATGTCACATCGTAGGCGATTGTGTCGGAAGAATAACACCTTGCGCCGTGTGAGTGCACCGTATCATTGTGCGTGTTGCCACCAAAAACGAGCATCAAACCAGCAGAAACAAACACACCAGTGTGAAAGAATCTTGCAGACGGTGCAGATGTGAGTAATCGCCATTCTCTTGCACTTGGATGATAGGAGTATAGTATGCTCGTCAAAACCTGGGTGCTAGTCGATTCGGACACGTAGCCTCCGTAGACGTAGATCAAATTGGTGAGGGGATCGTAAGATGAACTGTGACCGTAACCACCTTTGACTGGATAACCTGTCGTTTCTACGACCTGCCATTCTCTTGTTCCAAAGTAATACTCTTGTATCGTATTTAGGTATCCGTACTGCGGAGAGTGTCCGAAAATTACGATCATCTTTTCTTTTCTGCCATGGCTCTGAACCAAGTTAGCAGTATGCCCAGCCACTTTCAAGGGACCGCACATTGTCTTGTTGACGCAATTGTCATGAACAGTAACGTTTTCCCAAACCTTTGCGGAAACGTCGAACGCCCAAAGTTCGTTTGTGATGGTTGAGTTTTGTATGACACCCCCGTACATGAAAATTTTATCACCGAATAAAACACAGGAGTGTGCGTAGCGGGGCTGCGGTAATCTGCCTTCTATGTGTGGAGTTTCCCACACGTTACCAGTAAAGTCATAAACATATATCATTTTGCCTTTCTGATAACTCTCTCCACCAACTATGTACAATGAGTCCCGCCACACGATGGAACAATGGCTAGCTGAACCCTCGGGCGAAAAATCTTTATATGTCATCGCTTCCCAAAAACCGCGTTCATTTCTTTGGCTACAGTCCACTCCTGTGGAAAAAAATATGTCAATGTTAGTATTGATAATATTTTCAGTTTCACCAAAAACCCCTCAATCAAGGAGATAATGTACAGCGTTGGTTTACCTTCGAAGCCTGGCACACAATCACAATGATGTTGCTCCCGATTGCACTCTCCTTGACCCACACTATAAGAACAATTGTTCGGGCAGACCTGCACATCGCAGGCCTCGCCTGTCCAAGTGGCGTCGCAGGTACAAACGCTCTCAATGCAAACTCCGTGTCCCGAGCAATCGATGTGGGAGTACCTGTGTTGCCAGACGATTAGTATTCAAAATATTTGTGATAACTGCGACGAATGATTGTATCATAATTTGAATTATAAACGTAATTTGGTAATGCAGATAAACCAGCATCTTGTTATCATGAGTAGCCATAATCGAATTATGTTCAGATGTGCATAGGGTGAATTGAGGCCAACTAAACTACCAGGATAATTGTAAAAAAATCGGATATTATATTTTCTTCATTTTCATTATTGCAAGATTGAATAAAAGATTCTACGAATTGTTATTGGTAAAGCATCGAATACGCAAAGGCGCACTGAACCATCAGAGAAACATGAGTTTTATGTATTCATCGTGAATACAAATGATTACGTTTCGCTACATGAAGCGGTTGTTCAGTCGGAAAACACACTCCCAACATTTACTTTTGAATTCTGACTTAATCTTTTTGAAATTGTATTCGACTTCCGTTTAAGGTGATATTTTCCGATTCATTTGATTCATCGAAAATGCGGTAGGATGTGCCGATAATGTACGGGGAAACGACGAGAAACCTACTAGAAATATTCGTCGGCGCCCAGCAGAGCTTTTGCGGATTGACCTCAAACGAGAAAGAGCAGATTCTCGAATTGGAAAATAAATAAAAATCGTATGTACACATGTTTCACATGATCGAATGTTGAAATACTAACTAAGAACAAAGTATGATGAGGGACGCGACATTGCACATTCATTACTGCAGCTGGAGGCTGACCGTGGACTATAAATGAATCTGACATCGCAACAGCTTTTTTTATTCCTATCACACCTTAGAAAATCTGAAACACGCAAGTCTGATCGTTCCAGTCCAGGAAAGATAGGCTCCGATACCACGGAAATAAGTGGGTAAGAATAAAAATACTCGCGAGGGCTGTCTCTCGATATCGACTCGTCAAGGACGGACCTAATTGCATGATATCCTTGATTAAACAAAATTACAGAGCACCCGCAGAGGTTAATAAGATGGTTCCGAGGTAGGCAGAAATGATGTCATGAAGCCTAATTAGCTATGACACGGATCGATTCTTTTTGATTCCGATGGTTTTAGAACACTCAAAGAATTGTATATAATATTGAAGATGGACCTCACGTTCATCATAAGTGTTCCGAGCTCGTGCTTTTTACCGTATTTAGGCCATACTCAGGTTCTTCCAAACGTTTATTCGGAAAAGTGGTGAAATTTTGTACATAACTTTTTTTTTACTCCTTTCTGAAACCCGCTCGAAAAGTTAACTGCAGATGCTAAATTATCCGCTGATATGCTGGATTACGGATCCGAAGCAGCGGTAGGTACGACCGAGGGTACGACCCATCAAATTACCTACAGGTGCCTAGTCAATCTAGCCGTTGACCCAATAGTACATTGTGTATCAAGGGTGCAGAGAGCTATTTTTTCGAGTGTGAAAATTGCAGCACGAGGCGAAGGCGAGCCGAAGGTGGCTGCAAGCACACTCGCCAAAATAACCTCGCGCCCGTGATGCACACGATTTTTCTTTAACACCTGGTCTGCAGAAATGCCTCTTTTCAGACCGAGTGAGCGGGCGGAAAACAGGATTTTTCGCCCTAGGGCAGGAAAAAGTCTCTTTCGCCCGCTTCTAGCGGCCGGAAAAAGACGTTTCCGCCCGCTCAAGAGGTATGAAAAGTGGCATTTTGCGACCAGGTGTGAGGAAAAATAATTCCAGACCGGATGAATTATATATCACTTGACACGGAAAAATTCCCCGAACAACATATCAAAAATGAGACGATGTTCCTGGAGTGCAAATTGTTGAAGTTAATAAAGAAACTATCAACATTTTGGGCAGCACCACCAAAATTTAGGTAATTTTTTAATACATTCATTTCACAGTCTCGTTAGACAAGGGCTTAAGGATCTGCCTGTGATACCTACTACAGCATTCATGTGCATTTTTTATCCGAATCAAAATATTCTGATATACGTATATAAGCTTAAGTATTTTGTGGCTGTTTCTCCTTGCCAGTCAGAACATGCTTCTGATTTCCGGAATGAGTATAGATTTCCGGTTTATAGAGAAATTCTTGTTCCACACTTATTCGTGGAGAGTCTAATTATACACCACAATTTCAATACAACCTGAATATTTGCATAATATGGGGCAATCTCTCCGAACCGAGCCAACAATTCGTCGGCGATCATATATATATATATCTTCAGTTCAAAGCGAAAGTGAGAGTGTCACATTTTATTCGTTTTCAGAAAGCCACATCGCAATTTGTCAGTTTCGCTTCGTAACAACTATTTCATAACATTAATATTCGATTTACAATCGGGTCGAACCAGAATGGATCAGATCATTCCGGAGCGTTCTATGATGTCAACGAACGCCTCTCATGGTGGGAGTATTGGGAGTTGCGTGATTACGCATCGATAATATTCAGTCTGGCGCGATATTGAAATTGTCCGACAAGTTTCTGCGGATCTATACAATGATCTTCTATAGCGGTACTTCCGGTTTACTCGCGGATACGATTGCAGTATTATTCAGTTCGGCGTTCCCTTATCTGGGTACATAGATCAATCTATTTACCTGCTTGGACAAGCGTTCACTTTGTAGGTAATATTGAATCCGCTCATATTGTAAGCGACGTCTGAATAGAAATGTAGAAGTGCGCTTCCGGACCGAGCAATCACTTCCGGTACCCTCCGGATGTGGTAGCCATCCTTGTGCATTAGGCCGGAAAACACTCCTAGCAAAGGAGCATTAACGCTGTCTCCGTCGTAAATGTAAAGATGATCCCACCCACATTCAGTCGCAAACTCCTCGATGTGCATCCTGATCGAGGAATTCGTCCCGGTGTCTATTAACCAGGAGCATTTCACATCTATCGAGTAATTCCCGATACCATCGTGAATACTGCCCGACGGGTCAGTCAATCTGAAAATACAAAAACATAATTTTTTTTGTTACACGTTCACGTCATTTTTCAGATTCCATCTATTATTTATCAGGCTTTGTATAGAGATGCTGATCTTGATAGCTGGTCGTTCGGAACAACTTGTTTTAATCTCAGGTAAAACTAGCTCACAACTCTTCCCTTTTCCTTGTTTTCAACATCCGTCGACGCTCTGAACTTCAAGACGAAATATGCAGTGATTGCAAAATATTTGCACGCTGCTTTGCACATTTTTACTTGGAATTATATCATATCGTTTTCTTTATTGAATTGAATTGCCGACTGGCCAGTATATGTTTTCTTCTCGATAACAACTAGCATTGGGAATATTCTTCCGATACGATGATAGCCATTGCCGACGAATCATCAAAGGCCGAATTATAATCATTACGAAACATGAATACATACATCCATTCAATTACTGATACATCACCATATACTTTCAAGGGAGACATCAACCATTTCGGCATTGATTCAATACTGTATTCAAACGCAGCTGAGGGTTCTGCTTGTAGTGAATCGAGTAGCGCGCCAATCGCCTCAATTGGAAAGATATCTGTACTTGTTGGAGTGATCAGAACTGAAAAAGTAACCGTACTTCTCTCGTCTCGCGGAAACTTCAAGGGATCGTCAAACCGTGCTATATAAAGTGGGACACGTATTCTCCTCTAATTTAAAGACACAGAAATGTGCCAAAATGTATCTTGAACCAAGTTATTTTTCCAAACCAGTCTACTAAGAACAACCGGAAAAACGTATGGTGAACCATATCTCCACCGCTAGATAACAGATCGAACCATGCTATAGATTGAAGTTGTAGTTCGATGTTTGAAACAAATTTCTGTCGGTCATTGAATATCACATCATATGAGGCCGCGCATTGATCGATAAACTGAAATCGGACCTGATAAGTAATTATTTTCCATCTCTAATCTGTTTTTTCTCATTTTCTAGGCCGCCTTGAGAAATTTCGCTATACGATAGTCGGAAAGCTTATTCCTAACGCTTTCATTTGATGTACATATATTGTTGATATTTGAATGGCGGGTCAGCAGGATATGCAAATTTTTAAACAAAATAGCGAGTTGGGGCAGGTTGTCACGAAATTATTGAGGCAAGTTGTCACGTGTAAAAACTCACCCCATTTTGACTTCATCATGTTTTTTGAGTTGAGATCAACTTTCTCAGGATTTTCGGAGTCTGGGTGGAATTTTGCATGGTTTGTGGAGTTTTCGGAGTCTAGGTCGACCGTTCCGTGGTTTTCAGGACACAATACAATGAAACCCGTTTTCATCATTTAAAATACTTGGGACAACTTACCCCGGGGTCTGTGACAACGTGCCCCGCCTCGGGGTAAGTTGTCACACTCCGCGAATTTTTTTGAAACTTCGAAAAAACCTACTCAGACTTGTTTTAGAACAACCAAAATTTTTCTGTATATGCGCAAAGAATGCATCTACAATAGCTAATCTCAAGATTTGGAAAAAAACATTCTCAAAAATTCTAAAAATCAGAGAGTAAAAAGTGTGACAACTAGCCCCGGTCTCCCCTACTGTAGTTGGGAAAAAGTTATAATGTTTCCTGCGATAACTGTACAAGTGTCATGCCAGAAATTATTAATCTTCTTTTCTATTTCAGATGTCAGTCAACATTGAAACGATGCGACAAATTGAGGCGTGACGCATGAATTTAAAACTTCAAGTCGTCGTAACTTCACTAGTTATGTAGATACTTTAATGCTTGAAGTGCTCGTAATTCGAATATGAACCTATCTCGCCTCGCAAATTTCATTTTTGTACTTACCGCCCCGGATCCACGGTAACGGATAGAATATAGCTATAAGATTAGGACCGACAAGGTGATGCTTCCCTTCCGGGTAAACGTATTGTAGTTACTAAGAAACAGGTTATCTTTCATATTTTTCGAGAAAATAAAAATAAACCTAACGAATTCGAACTGGTATTGAGACAGCGAGATGATTCGTGTTGTGGAAACACCGGCTGGGTTGATCCAAAATATGATCTGTCACCCAGCGATTTGGAATATCCATCCATTCCCTATATTTGTCAAGGGCGGACAACAGCACCACAAGTTTATAAGTCTTTTAACTATAAAGGGATTCGATTTGATTTGCGTGAATAAAGTGATGGCCTGACCTACGACGTTGCTCACAATCTCCGCACTCGCAAAAACACGTCACTCACATAGTGCGGCAATGATGAAACCGTGGATGAAACGATATAATTATATGAGTGGCCGAACCTTTGTATTACCTCCTTGTCGCTGGCGTTTTCGCAACTCTAGGATACAAAAACGTCTCACTATATTCCTTTCGTGGAAATCTTCAGTGAGCTTACTCGGCAAGTTTTACAATTTATACGAAATTCATTTTTTATTAACATTTTTATCCGAAATATAGCTAGGCATCCTCAGAATAATTTCTATTTGCATATTAGATGCTGCTCCAGGCTCACAATTAACAAACGTCAATCAATAAAGAATTCCGTAGAAAAAATACCGTTTTTCCCTCACACTGATGAAACGTAAGTTTCTTTTTAGTCGGTTCTGTTATTGACCAGGCCAACGTGCAATGTTGGGAAATATCATATAAATAATGCCAAACAGGAAAATAATACACTCGGACCCCACTCATTTGACCAACTCGGGACCGGGAACCTTCAGTTATTTGACGGAAGTAGGGGCCCCCACTCATCGTCTTTAAATGGCGGCCGTCAGCTGCGCACCCGTACATGCGCTGGTTTCCCCAACGCCAGAGGCTCAGGCAGCCCAGTGGTGGGGGTAGAGGGAGTCAAATAACTGGGGCGGAATCGGTCAAATAAGTGGGGCCGTCAAATAAGTGGTGGTCAAATAAGTGGGGTCCGAGTGTACTCGAATAATACCTACAATTGAATCAAAGTCCAGAAAAACTCCCAATATTATAGAATTACTGTTTATTATCAGTACATGTCATTAAACGAGTACGAGTACTATAATATCCTCACCAATATTGATATTTCATGTGTTCAATTTTGCCGAGTATTTTATCGCATCGTGCTCGAGATCTGTATATATGGGCGATTCCTCCAGTTCTCAAAGTCGCTAATGTTCGGATCTCGGTTTGGATTCTCAAAACTAGATTTGTCTACAAAAATTTTGACTTTCTATCGGGCCTTTCGTGATGGAGGCAGAGAACTTGTCGTGAAATAAAAAATGTATTCGAAAAGTCAAGAATTTGTTACATAAAAAACTAATATTTTCTTAACTAAAACGAATTATTCATATTATCCTCGTGATGCTGATGATACGATAAAAATCGTAGGACTTTCTTTATTTCTGTCACCAAAATTACATGTCGTATCTCTCATGAACGGCAAGTCGCTATGGGTTAAAACTTGGTGAACTTTCCAATCCGAGAAGGTTAATTGCGTGTAATAGTATATTGTGCACCTAGGGCGTAAAGTGGGCTGTTTTAGACCGAGTGTTGAATTTGCAGTACGAGTCGGAGGTGAGCTAGCACAAGTCAAAGGTGAGCTCGCACGAGCCGAAGGCGGTTGCAGGAGCGAGCCGAAGACGAGTGCGTCTGCGAGACGAAGACGAGTACTGCAACCACACGAGGTAAAAAAGCCCACTGAGCCCTTGGTGCACACCATATTTTTTGTAACGCATGTATAGATTTCTGTGTTTTTGTGCCTATAAGTGGGCGTAAAGTGACCTTTTTTGACACGGCAGCTCATACTTATATGTTACAATTAGATTGCTTTTTTTCACCAGGAAAAAGTGAATATGATACAAATAAAATATTGGAGTCCAAACTCTCATTGGATTCATTATAGCCCTCTTATTTATTTTCATTATAGCCCGCTTATTTTCATTATAGCCCGCTTATTTTCATTATTGCCCGCTTTTTCGAGCCGTTCGAAAAAAGGTCACTTTACGCCCGCTTAATAGGTAAAAAAACGCAGAAACCGTGCAATGTGTTACAAAAAGCATATTGTATGAAAACGAAATTCGTCCAAAACATATGAATCGCATGCTAATCAGGCAAAATTGTGATTTATATAATATCCCCAATTACTATCAAATTCTCGGGTTTGTCCCGGAATTGCTGTTTTTCCTGGAGCGTATAAACCCTGTACTGGGAAAGAGGTTCTCATGAGACGTCATATTGACACAGGACGAATACAATTCCACTCTGTAAACTTCGATTGAAACCTGATTCAAGACCGAGGGGCTATCTATTCGCAAATCAAGTGGCAGTGAGTGATTGCAACTGATTTCGATGTAATTTCAGCCATCTCGGTGATCGCGATGTAGCTGATTCAAAGTTATTGCAATCCAAGTGGTTTGCAATTCGAAGGAGTGGATCACTCCTCGTTTAAGATCTGTATGCGAACCTTTGTGTGTATTCATTTATTTCAACATTTTGGTACAATATTCACTGGAACATGATTTACAATACTTGTCAGAAGTATGTGTAGATATACTGATGTCGTCTACGATCCTGGAACTTTTGATAGGGGTTTTCGACTTCGCGTGCCAATGTCCGTGTACTGTAACTACGTAATCTTCAGCCAGACCATTCAATGAACCTTCGATGCGAAAAGCCGGCGGATTATTTAAAATCGAAGCCAATTTTTTCGTTACTTGGTATTGTTACGATATACGTTTAATTAGATTCTGAACAAATCAAAATGACTGCAGTTGGCACATAAGCCTGGTTGCAGAGCTTTCTCCTTGAATGACCCCTCCAAGAAAGCCTTCTATCGATCATTTTTAGGATTAGGACTGCACTGCGTAACAGTACAGTAGAAAACATTACGACATAGGTACTCGAGGATATACTAGCGGAGGTTCTATCCCTCAGAATCGTTGCTAATCTGACTTTGATCCAATAGACACTGAGTGTGTTACATCAAAGTTAAAGCCTTTCATAATCCAGTTACAGTTCACGATTAAAATGACCTAGCGTGGCCGACCGCAGCGGTTGCATCTACGGATCTCGACAAATGCCCGCGCGATCATCGTCAATTATTTACAACCTGGAGTTTTACTTCCCATTCATACATGACATCTTCACAATAGATGAACCGGCGACCATTGTGTAAAGAATACGAAAATTGAAAAAGAAGCTTCAGATATTCAACAGTAGCCAATATACACGGGTGTGTATGTCCACACCGAGGTATAATGTACACATCTCCTTCGAACGTGGGTCTATTGGTTTCGTATTCTCAATGCGACGGGGCCACGTACGTGTGTCCTAAATCTTCCTAGGCTCATGGTTGAATTCAATATCACGAAACAAAGAACCACTCATGTCTTATTAAACACTCAATCAGACTTACATATGAGAGGGCAGGTGTACTCAGCAATTATAACAAATAGATGATGAATAACTTTTGCAGTTTTGAATGTGATCTAGAGATTCTGATAATCGTGCAGTGATCAACTTTTCTAGTCCTATATTTCCAACTCTACGGTCTCAAACTGTTCTCAAAAATAGGAATCAAAATCTACCATCTAGATGGTTCAATTTCTGATCGAACCGAAACTGAGTGAATTATTATTCACAGTTTACAATTTATTTCTCTAAACTTTTGTTGCGCGCTATTTTTTGCTATAGCTGAATTTCTGCCTAAGCCGATCCATCAATATTGGTCTATGCTACTACGTGACAATCGCCCGTACCTTCGACGGAATTATGCACTTCACTCACATAGAGTATTATTACTCGAGTTCAAGAATTAACAACCAATTAACCAATTAACATGCGGGAATAAAAAATTGTTGTTTCATGTCGAATCGATATGAATCCTAACGTAAGATGTGGACAACGCATCGATGATTTCTAGTAGTATCATCAACACAATTTCCCAAGCTGCGCAGTACGATATGTAAATTGTGTAAACAGTAAAAAGCATATGGTGGATTCCACGTCAAATCGACCGAAAAAAGGGGATTTTTTTCCTGACCCTTTTCGATCTGCTTGTCCTTTTGCATTTTGCACAGTCAAGCTACATGTTGAAAAGATGAACTGTGATTTCTTCTGATTTTTTTTACTCATCATTCCATTATGAGAAATCATCGAACAAATTATAGTTTTCAATTTTTGTTTTTTAATTTTCGCGCCTACATAGCTCAAAACGTGAACGATGTATGAAAAAAGTTCCAATACGAAAATTTTTGGGTTTTTTTTGTGAACTTTTCGAGAGTATTTTCATCAGATTTTTAATACCCCGTTCAAGTGTAGTTTTAATACAAAATGAGTGTAAATCATTCGTAACTCAAAAGTGCCATAATCGAATTGGCTGAAATTCATACACAGCGTGTCTTTTTCAATGCCAAAGGTTGTCTGAAAATTTAAAAGTGGGCCGAGCAGTGGTTCAGAAAATACATCAATAAATATTCGCACAGTGGCGAGAATTCGGCGATTATGAGGTCGCAAGACAGTTTTTTTCACCGCGATTCGAAAATTCAAGATCAATATTTATTATTCTTATTTGCGTACTCGCGATCGCGCTTGAATTTTTTAACTGCGGCCGAAAAAACTTTGTTGACCTCATAATCGCCGAATTCTCGCCACTGTGCGAATATTTGTTGATGTATCTTTTGAACCACTGCTCGGCTCACTATGAAATTTTCAGCAGACAAATTTTGGCATTGAAATAGTATATTGTGCACCAAGGGAGCAAACCGGCGACCGTGGTGCACACGGTATTTCATTCCATACATGAACGGAGGCCGATTTCGCGGGCAGACCAGTGTTTACATTTAGGTTACATGACGTACCGACCGAGCCGTACTGGTTGGTACGGCAGAGAAAACTAGGGAAGAAAGACTTTCAGGGAGGAAAAACTGGTCTTTCTTACCGAATAGTCTCCCAGCGGAAAGAAAAAGTTCCCGGTCGGTAAAGCCGCACTTCGCCTCCCCCAAAATAGGTAGCGAGATCGGCCTTTCCGTTCATGTATGGAATAAAAGACATTCTGTGTGAAAAAATTTCAGCCAATTTGATCAGGGCACTTTTTTGTTACTGAAGATTTTCGAAGATTTTTCACCAAAACTGCAGTTTCGCGAGGCACAAAAAATTGCAATTTTCAGAAATTTCAAAGAAAGACGCGAAACTTTTGTATAAGAACTTTTGTCATTGCTCATCTGGATTTCACGCTATGTTGGCTTGAAAAATCGAAAAACCGCTAAAAGCTGATTATTTGACCAGCTGTAGTGAAAAAAATACTTGGTCAGAAGAATCTGAAAAAATTCACAGTTGATCCTTTCAATGTGTACTTCCACTGTGTAAAAGGGCAAACAGATTAAAAGGGGTCAGGGAAATCGACCGTTCGATTTGACGTGGAATCCCCGATATGCAACGTCGTATCACAAAGTACTATGTTTTTTTTTCGTTTTTTATTTGCTAAATTGAAAAAATCTTGTGCAGAAATGACGTTCTCACATTGTCAAGAAAAACCACACAGTATCTCTTGCGAAATAATGAAAATAAAGTATTGCAGCCTCGACAGAACCGCTAGACGTTGCATCGCGTTGCATTGTTCGAAAATACACGAATTCCAGAATCTGACCGCTTTGATTTTATAGGTTAACTGGACGGACTATTACTCTTTGAAAATTTTTCCACCACGAGACTTTTTTAACAATTGTGATCGCAACTGATTGACCGGTCATATTCGCGGAGAAGATTTATAACCGTTTTCTCTAGGATTCTTGGTGCATACACCGGTTATTTGCCAGACGACGTTCGGTGAATCTGTGCGCGTATGAAGGCTTATTGTTAGTTTAGAGTTTTCTACAACGAAACGTCAGCTTGACAGATCGGACAAATCCGTTTAATAGCGGAAGAGGCAGGATTGATCAGTTGATCAACAAAGCAAAGCTTGTTGTGAGCAGAAAACAAGGAGGTACCTCTTCTGAAAATCGTATTGCGGAACGATGAATAATTATTTTTTTAATTATCTTGCGTAAAACGCTGGAGAATCGGAGGCCGTTACAAAATACCATAAAGTTATTGCGCAAGGCTAATGAATAGACGAGCTATAACGAGCCAAAGATCCCGTTGGTTGTGACGTTTAGGCCAGACAAGACGCTAGAACGTCGCGCGACCTAAATTAATCTCTGAACTGCCCGCCGCATAGCCTTCGAAATGATATGATTCCCAATATGGTTATTGACGTTTCGGGCAGTGTCCCTTGAAATTATCCGCCGCAGTATTCGTACCTAACTTTTCCGCTGCAGTATTGGCAGGCAGATCCTTGCCAGCCGTCGTGACAGACGCAGGTTCCATTAGAGCAATCACCATTAACGCAGGAATCGAGATTGCACGTCGCCTCATCACCGGTTACCGCACTCGTAGCGTTCCTTAAAACCGTTAAAAAAATCACGAGCCACAACACGCACGAAACACTTAGGAATCTGTCATAGAGCGTCCCTTTTCGTCTGTACTTTGACTTAAATAGGAACAAAAACATCTGCACGGCTTCTGCCATTTTGGAAGTTGCCCATGACAGTAAGTCAATGGCCGACGAAGCGACGGCGCGCGGTCTCGCTCTCGCTGGCGTGGTTGAGTGAAGACATCGCGACACAACGTGCTGTACTCAGCGCACCGAACGACGAACGGGGCTCCGTTAGCTCGACGACTTCCCGGCTTGCACGTAGATGGCACACTTGACAACGCTGCTCCCGCCACCTGACCGCGCGACTCTGCGTTCACTTGTTTACCCGTCGAGTCCGACGCGGGTTCATTGATCGTAGACTCAGATGTGTCCAATTATGCGTAAAAAAATGCATCTTATGAAAAAAGAATATAACTTGGGATAAAGGTTGTTCGGCCGTTTTGTTTTCTAGGGGCTATTCAACAAATACGTTCGCTTTTTTGGACAATTTTAGACCCCCCCCG
>JAFFZH010006923.1:21810-54156 GCA_018420115.1 Euura saliciscinereae
ATGTCAACCCGACCAATGATTTTCCCTCACCATTTTCAATTCGTTTTACGCTATCCCGAGGGGTAAGCAAGTAGGTCACTAGCAAAAATGTGTATTTCCCCCACATTTCCCGATATCTCCCAAAATTTCCCGACCGATATTTCCCGATATTCCCGACATTTCCGGCCCTTCGGACACTAGATTTCCTTCCTCGTTTCCTTCGCGATTCACCCCCCGCGCCTTCCTATATAATTCTTTGATAGAAAGCACTCCTGAATTTTTTCTGATTTTTCCCCGTCAACCGTTAATTTTTTTATGATTATTCCACCCCAATCTAAGATTGGATTTTTTTTATTTTCAAATAAATTTCTCAAATATCTCATTTTCCATTCCGATCATTTTGACACCCGTCCAATGATGGGCTGAAGTTTTGTTCTATTTTTTTCAGCGTTCAAAACATTTTGAACAAACAAAACACTATGCTGCGACGTTATAGAAATTCTCCAAAAATCACCAAAAATTCCCGAATTGACCACAGATTTTTTGGTAATTTTTTTAGCATTTTCGTAAAGTTGCAGCATTGCGTTTCAGTTTTTCAAAATGTTTAAAACGCTGAAAGAAGATAGAAATAATTCGGCCCATCCTTGGAAGGGTGTCAAAATGATCGGAATGAAAAGTGGGATTATTTAGAATTTTTTAGATTAAAAAAAATCCACTTTTAGATGGGGTAGAATAATCATAAAAAAATAACGGTTGCTGGGAAAAGTATGAAAAAATTCTGGAGTGCTTTTTTGAGATCAAGGAATCAGATAGGAAATCGTAAACCGAATCGAAAATGGTGAGGGAAAATCATTGGGCGAGTTCCCATGGAATGCCCCGGGCGTGTGTATCTGACCAAATTTTGTTCCCACGGGCCACGATATCTCGAGAAAAAGTGCGCGGATTTTGATCAAATTGGGTTTAATCGATGCGGCTCTTCTCAACTTAGAACTGATCAGATTTTGGCTTCGATCGGTTCAGTACTTTCGAATCATTTGAATAACGAAATTCTAAAAAATACAATAAAAAATACGATATCCTGAGAACAGATCAACAGATCTGAATGAAATTTGGTACCGTATGGTTTTTTAGATCGCTGATCACGAATCTGAAGTTAGTTGTGCAGAATTTGGTTGTGCAAAAAAAAAAAAAAACATTTGGATTTTGATGAAATTGGTGCTCGAAGGTTTTTTGAATCGCTGGTGAAGAATCTAAGGTCAGACTTACAAAATTCGAAATAGCTGGGAACAAGATAGGTAACGAGACGTTCAAAGGCTGGCTCATAGCCCAAACCCGCTTGTTGATTTAGGACTCAGAATAAAATGAACAAAATTCGGCTTTCAGATAGTGTTATGGTGTCTGATTGAGTTTTATCTTCTTTCCGGGTATCGTCATAAAAATCACTTCTTGACAACTGTTGTTGTCGGTTACTTATACAGCGAACTTCCAATGGCTTTGCCTCCGCTTGCCAAGCATGTCGTATTTTCAACATCAAGCAGTGGTTCAGCATCACTAAAACTCCCAGGAAATATCAATACAAATACAAATACAAATACAAATACATATTGTGTAAAATTTTCGAAAAATCTCTAAATCTCTCTATTGATTTTAAAAGAATTCGGTAAACCCTACTGAATGAAGCGGAGGACGTGTAATTATGTCGATTAGTTCAAAAGTGTAGCATTGTGAAGAAAAAATGCGTCAGTTTTTCTCGGATATCGACAGTAATGGAAAAAAAAATCGCAGAAATTTTTAACAAACAAAGCAAATCGAAGTTGAAACTCGCCGCTTTGAAAGCCCTTCCAAAAAATGTCCTGTTGCTATTTCCCCAAAAATTACGCGCGACTTTATCAAAGTCTGAAAATCGTGAAAAAAAACAACACGTATAACATTACCAAGTGAATGCTGAAAAGGTCATAGAGAATCTTGCGGAGAACGATAATGAAGCTGATTCTTCTCACTTTCAAATATCATTTCTCTAATCTTTCTTTTTGGCTGAGATCTTCAACTTTTTGTCCCGATTGAAAATGCAGAAAGTGATCCCAAACTTACGGACGGTACTGTGTGTCTGAAATTTCATAAAAGATTCCCCCCCCCCCCCCTTCTTTACATCAAACAACATATTTAAATTTGTCGAATTCATAAATTATCAGACAATCCATTTTAGCCTTGGTTGCCAGACTTAAAGTGGATTCAGACGTATTTAAACGTCTTCTATAAACTTTAGATTGTCATATCTGGGATTGCACGTGGGATGAGATAAAGGCAAAGCGTTGCAGCGAGTATGGAGATTATTAACAAAACAAGGAAGAAGCCGTACGTCAAACATCAACTCGTTGATAATCCGTATTGTTGACAAACATGTTTGCTTGCGATCATTTTTTTCTTGCTTCTCTCTAATGCCATCTCTTTGAATCAGAACTAGTTAGTTTCCTAAGAATTAAGCCTTATCACCGTCGTCAGGTTATTTACCAGCCAAAATGCTCTAAATATATGATAAGCGGGCAAATTAAAATTTGAACGAAAATATGTCAATGTAACAGCACTTCTAGTATAGCCACTCATCAAAGTGTGAAACATGAAGGTATCCATCAATGTACGAAACAAGAATATATTTAGTAGGACATGGCGTTCATATATAGCAGGTACCACATTTGTATTATCAAATAATAAAGATAAGAATTGTTATCTGAATGTTTATGATGCTTAAATTTCAAAGTAGCGCATTGCCACTTCTCTGTGTCAAAGGGCGAGAAGCGATGTTTGATTCTTCTTTTATCAAGCGTGCAATGCTCCATATTCCGCGGCCTTCGTTCCAGTTGTAATAATTGTTCAAAGCTGAACAGTTTATCAAGTTACTTAATATTGAAACTGCGTGGAATTCCATGTAACAGTCATTACTTTGGTCATATAAAGCTGCACTGCTAATCAACTGAAAGCGAACAGGGAATGGCGAATTTTTACAGAATTACTTTATCTAATCACCGCAGTTCTAGGAAAGAGTCAAGCTATTTCCACAATGAAAAAATTAGACGTGCTTGCATCGGTCTACATTTGTATGGGCAAATGGGATCAAGAATCAGCTACTTTGGATAAGTCTCGATTGGTTAATTCTGTTGATTGATTTAGAGGAGCTACACACTCTACGCTCATAATTATGGACGGGCACGGTGAGAAGCTAGTCGAACTGAAAGGTCCCGGTACCAATCACTGGGTAAGCGATGACGAAATATTCTAGATCGACTGTTCCTAGTTTCCGACAACCCGTCGAATCGAAACCAATACGAGAAAATCCTGAATATGTCTGTTCCATAATTCCAGCAATTAGGCATGAAAGAAACAGCGGCCAGGATTAACGGCATGATAACCACGGCTAAAAAAGAGTTGAAGCTTCCACAGTCATTGTCATTGGATTGTGTAGTGAGTGCTACCTATTTCTATATTATGTACTTCTAAGTCTACGTATAATTTAAGTCCTGACGAACAGTGCCCTGCAGTATTTAGTGAATATAATCACTGATTGAAATTCGCACTCCAGGGACTGACCTTGAGTGGCTGTGAACAAGAAGAAAGCAATCGTCATCTGACGGAGACACTTCTAAAAGAGTATCCGATGGCATCAAGAAAGTACTTCGTAGGCTCTGACACGTTGGGCAGTATAAAGACTGGCCTTGAAAATGGCGGACTGGTCCTTATCGCAGGCACTGGGAGTAATGCCCTTCTTGTGAATCCTGACGGAAAGACCCATGGGTGTGGGGGTTGGGGCCACATGATGGGAGATGAAGCCAGCGGTGAGGGCTTTGTTATTGAGGACTGTGTCTTAGCCGTAATGAAACGAAATCCTCTGACATGACTTTGTTAAACACAATTTTTTACAGCCTATTGGATAGCACAACGGGCGTCGAAGTATGTTTTCGACGAAATGGACAATCTGCAGAAGGCACCACATCCAATAACTTATGTTTGGCCAGCAATGCGCAATTACTTCCATGTCGCCGAAAGAAGCGATCTGCTACCGCATCTTTACGCAAATTTTGACAAAAGCAAGTTTGCAATGCTCGCGAAAGAACTGGCAAAGGGTTGCGAACACCAGGACCCTCTCTGCCTTTCCATCTTCGAAGACACTGGCAGGATGTTAGCTCGATACGTCCAAGCCGTAGCCGTCCATGCCCACAACGTCAGTTCTGCTTCGATAATGAGTATACAACAATAACAACAACAACAACAACAAAATACAAGCAAAATGAATAATTTTCAGGACTTGACATTGTCTTCCGGAGGACTCAAGGTCGTCTGTGTCGGATCTGTGTGGCAGTCTTGGGAGTACATGAAGAAAGGTTTCGGCGATCAGATTCACGGTACCACTGGCGTCGACGAGCTGACTCTTTTACGCTTGAAGACATCCGCCGCCGTTGGTGCCTGCTACCTGGCTGCGGATTTCCTCAAATGTAGTACAGTTAGGAAAACTTACGCCGATAATATCGATATATTCTATCATTACAAACGGCCGAACGTACCAACGGCGCCGAAGAACGATTAACGGTCGATAAATACCAAGGAATAAGGCAAACATGAGTGGAAGTATACATATTTGGAAATTGCATCTCGCCGCTAACCAATTAGCCGCACAAGGCTGAAGAAAGGCGAGAGAAATAGAGCTGGTCAGAATGTGCTTTGCTGATTCACTTTTCGGCACGTGATCAGTTTTGTGGGAACTTCCTCAATTTTTCCCGTTGATATGATCACTTTGTATTCGATTATTTGTTTCCGCATGCAGAAAGTATTTTTGGAATTACAGAAGAGCATAATGTGAGGTAAAAAAGTAATATTCTCTTGTGCAGTTTCGAAGCCCTTGATAAGAAAAACTATTGGGGCTGAGTGATCTTGGTATTGAATTTTTCTGTATGCATGGATATGACAAAAACAAAAAACATTTGGAGTAGAAATTTTAAGATCCAGGCCGAAGAAATGAAACTGTTGAGGCAGGACCGAAACGTGATTTTATGTTATGTCGAAAGTGGAATAGACAAGTGATTTCCGTATTATGATAGACACGTAAATACTCAAGTAATATATTGAATGATGATATATGTATTCCATATTTACTAGGGTGGTCCTTGAAAAGGTCATTTTTGAAATTGAAAATGCACACCCCTCAGATCGATTCCAAATAAATAAATAAAAATCTTCACCAAATTTCAGCCTTCTAGCTCAACTAGAAGTCGTGCCTGTGAGCACGAACTTTTTCCCATTTGAATAACATTGGTTTTTGTCATACTTGCGGTCACTTTTTTATTGCAACTGTAATAAGCCTTCAAAAAATCTGAAATTCACAGGACATAATCTCAGCTGTTACTGCGACCCGTAAAAAAATCAACAGACCTCCAACATCATTTTCCAGATTGCTGTAGGGTGATGAACTTGATGTTGAAATTGTTTTTCATGAGTATTGCAGCTTATGGGCCAATTCGGATTTTTACTTACTATAAGCTGTGGTTCGAATGAATTTCACTGCATTCAGGTGAAATTCATAGAAAAACTCGTATTCTCCTGAATATATGGGGTATTCCATGCGAAGCGGGACAGATTTCGGCCGAGGTATGGCGAATTCGACGTTCGTCCAGAATATAATTCCTAATTACTACCTTGCAACGAGATTTCCGGAGTTTTTTTACAGGTCGCAGTAACAGCTGAGATTACGTCCTGTGAATTTCAGATTTTTTGAAGGCTTATTACAGTTGCAATAAAAAAGTGACCGAAAGTATGACAAAAACCAATGTTATTCAAATGGGAAAAAGTTCGTGCTCACAGGCACGACTTCTAGTTGAGCTAGAAGGCTGAAGTTTGGTGAGGATTTTTATTTATTTATTTGGAATCGATCTGGGGGGTGTGCATTTTCAACTTCAAAAATGACCTTTTTAAGGACCACCCTAATATTTACCTATAAACATGCTATCGGCGTTTTTAATAGATTGCAAATTACAAAAGTGATGTAATCTTATATAGGTAATACATGTACACGTATTATATTAATTATTCGGAGGAAAAACAAGATCTCAAGCAAAAATCTAAATTGAAGTTCAATAGTGAAAATAAAATTGTACGTACTTAAATTTAATTCAAGAATACAAAATGTTCAGAAGTCAAATGATGAATTATTGAGGGACACACTGTTCCTCCACGAACCGATGCATGGAAAGTCCCACTCGCGCACCGTCTGGGGGAACGAAGGAGACCTTTGAAAACCGTGCGCGCAGAAATTCTTCACTCACTGCTAACGGCGTACACAAATTTCGCACACCGCTAGCGATACGAAAATGTTGCGCATGCGCAAATGAAACTTCCATACAGGCGTAGCAATAGTATATTACACACCTAGGGAGGGAAAGTAGGGGGGGGGGGGGGGATGGCCTTTTTCACTCCAATGGGTAGTATACTATTTTTCGTCCTAGCCCCCTTGGAAACGCGTCTTTTCATACATGCGAAGCGGGTGGAAACTGAGTTATTGTGACCGCTCGGCGAGCGGGCGCACATTTCCATTACAGCCAGCTTCGAGCGGGCGGAAAGTATGAAAAGGCGTGGTTTCAAGGGGTGGGGACGAAAAGTATCGTGTGCACCACGGGCGGAAATCGAGTTTCACTCGGGCGGCTACCTTCGTACTCGTGAAATCGCCTTCTTTCCGCCCTTGATACACAATATACTAATTTCACCACCCCCTGCCTCGGAAAGCACGACTTCCCGTTCACGCAGCGGGCCGAAAGTCGTACTTTCCGTGCAGGTGTGGTGTATAAATATTGTTTAATGCACGTGCCAATGGCGGCGATGAGGTAGATGATAGTTTTTTGTCTTGTTTCGTTAATAAAATAATCATAAAAGTTTAATTAAAACCCATAAACATACTCTCGGTCATCGACCATTGAGTAAAGAAAAGCCCCTTTCCGAGCTGTCATTCGTTACGGACCCCCTTCGAATTACACAGGATTGCGGGATGCAGAAGATGCTAGGATATCGAAAAAAGTGACACCCGATCCCCATCATCCGAAGTTAGAAACAAAAGTGATATATAAATGTTCAAACGTAGAAATGATATAAAAAACAGGTATAACCTAATATCAATGAGATGACCAAATAAATGATTAAATTGAGGATGAGACAATGGGCGTATCAGATTTCCTAAATTCCATCTGGGACTGGATTTCGTGGAGTTGTCTGACATTATTCAAGGTTATCGTAGCAGCCTCACTGTCCATCCTCGTCTTACTAATCTCCTGCGTTTTCCTGGTTCTAATCCTACTACTTGTGATCAATTTAATTGTTATATTATTGAAGAGGGATGATGATCAGAGTACATGATGGTTTCTACCCGACGGCACGTCTCCTGAAGTTTGTCACTGAAACCTCTGCGACAAACGGATCACTACAACATGGGGGCTGTTCTAGGGATCATTGTGATGCCGTTTAAAATCTTGTGGAGCACTGTTGTTCTCATCTACGATATCCTAAATTTCGCGATACTTCTACTGCTCATTTCACTTGCAATATGGATAGCTGTGCTGTTCGTTAACTTCGTGACCAGAAACGTGGATAATTTTCTCCACGACGGTGAGGATTGTGGATGACGAACGAGGCAACAGAAACTTTCTCCAGTGTCGATGGACGATAGTCAAACGCTATGCTCCGTAATGGAAAAATTTTTTGGAATGGAAGATCGTCGAAAAGGTATGACTATTGTTTAATACTTTCAATTAATAAATGGATTTTGCCAGAATTTTGAATGTGATTCCCAAAGTTTTGAGAGATGTACAGAACCTGCAGCTCATTTAGATTGTACGGCGCATTCCATGCGAAGTAGGACGGGTTTTGGCCCTTTTGACGAATTTTCCGAAGTTTCAGAATGGACGCGATCAAAGGAATTGTCTAAGGTTCTACTCGATGTATTCGAAAATGTTACTGAACATAGTTCAAGGTGTCACAAAAGTATGGTAAAATTTTCAGCCAACCCCTTTTTTTATGTTCACCGAAAGTAAATTATTAAACAAAAAAAACTATGAACTATACACAATTTTTTCGTCACTAGGACTTTATTGAAATAAAGTACGACGACGAATACTAATACGAAACAGGTCGACATTTTTACAGCCATTATGACGTCAAGTAGTTTCAGTGTTTTCAAAATTTTGTTCAATAGTTTAATGCCGTGAAAATTTCACCATTCTTTGGTAACACCTTGAACTATGTTCAGTAAAATTTTCAAGCGAGTCGAGTACTCCCAAAGACAATTCCATTATTCGCGTCTCCCGGGAAAGCAAGAATTAATCAGCATCCAAAACTTAAAAAAAAACTCGTCCCAAGGTTGTAAGGAATAAGATTCTGGACGGGCGTCGAATTCGCTGACCTCGGCCAAAACCTGCCCCGCTTCGCATCGAATACTCCATATGTATGTGATTTGTAGGAAACCTCAGGACTTCACTCATCAAACTCGAAAGGTACAGGAAGGACGAAGAACTGCCGAAAATCTAGATGACCTTGATAACATTATAGATTATCGCAAATACGTGAATTTTTAGTATCTGTACAATAACAAGAATACAGAAAGGTCGGGGCAATTGATAACGACTTTTGTAATTAAAAAATATAATTTGTTTGATCACAATTGTTGTATACGCCGAAGCGCACATAGTACAGCATCGCTATTGAACGCTACATATGTTTTAGGTATAAAATATTCATATGTTTTTCACATAATGCTCAGGGTTCCAACATTAAATATTAATTTTTAGTAACTCGCAGCTTCAAAAACCCAACATTTTCACTACTATTCATCAAGAGAAAATCTTGATACAGATGCATGTTTGAAAACTATTTCAATATTTACAAATTCAATCATGACGAATTATTCTATGCACTATTAGATAGGCATGACATTTCTATGATCAATCTCCAAGTATCAGAGTTGATGCTCTCTAGCGTTAGTTGATTTTATACTAAGTTGTGAGTTTTCAACGGGCAATACCTCATACGTTTGTCAGTATTATAATTGAAACTTAACGATTTAATAGTACGCAACAGTAATAACAGTAATTTTGATGATAGCAATGATATTTGCAGTGTGTAATACTTCTTCGTAAAACTATCTGCGATTTCGTTCGGATTTTTCAATACAACACAAACTGAAACCTGAAATTATCGTCCTTTGACTCTGATCGGCATAGGTCGTGTATTTTTGTAAAAGGTATGCTTTTTTTTCATCAATTTTTTTATAAATTTTGCATGTTTTATTCTCAAACTTCTGAACTATGATACTTACAACCGAAATACCGAGGGGTGAATCACGAGCGAAAATTTGTACACCATATCTCCTTTATCTCAATATCTCCCAATATCTCCCAATATCTCCCACGATATCTCCTGATATAATTTTCAATATATCTCAAAAAATTTCCCGATATCTCCCAATATCTCCCAATATCTAACAACATTTCCCAATATCTCCCAACATTCCAATATCTCCCAATATTTCCCGATATCTCCCAATATCTCCGACGATATCTCCTGATATAATTTTCAATATATCTCCAAAAATTTCCCAATATCTCCCAATATCTCCTAATATCTCCCAACATTTCCTACTCTCTGTACACCAGAGCTTCCTTGTGATTCACCCCTCGCGAAATACTATTGTTTCTGTCATCAGAGAAAAAATGGGGTTCCTCGTATAGTATTATTTTCATTCTGACAATGGATTTGACCATCCAGAAGGTGGATCAAAAAGGTTCTCGAATTGGCAAAGAACTTTCCATGATTGATTCCAACTTTTCCATGATTGATCTCTCTGGAAATGTTTTATGACACAGGCTTGATGCATTGGGAACCACCAGAAATATTTTGGCGGATACCAATTACTGGAGGTGACATTAGGATAATTCTTCACTTGGCATGAAGAATGCTCTCTGCTTTCAATCTCCCATGTCGAATCAATGGAGTAAACCTCACCTAGTGTTTGAGAAACGCTTAGCTTTCGTTATCACAAAATTTTTAAATTGACCAGATTAAAAAATTTGATTAACTTGAAAAGGGCCCATATGACCATTCGAGGGTTTTGCTTTTCTTTGCAGACAACCTTCCGCAATTTTCATTGGTCAACTTTACGGAATTGTTTCTCGGATTCTTTGTATTCTCTGCTCTATAGCCTGCACACTAAAATGTCTGAATATCATTTCAAGACATCAGTGTTTCAAGTCGAATATTTCGATGAGTAGTGGCTCTACGTTGGAAGGATTAACGTTCAAATAAACACCAACAACCTCGTCGCTCAGTCTATGAAGTTCCGAAATCTTTTGGATCAACTTCAAAAAGGTGGATTTCGCTTCACATCCAGGATAGACGCTCTCCAGATATCGCCTCAGAAGGTAGTAGTACGAGTTCTTGAATAAAAGTCAGATCAGAATATGCGTAATATTTCAAAAAAAAAAAATTCCAAAACAAAAACTGAATATACGAAATGAAATTTGTTGTACCTGTTCTAACTTGATGACGTCACTGTGAATAACACGTGGCCT
The DNA here is from genome assembly GCA_018420115.1 of Euura saliciscinereae. Classification (NCBI taxonomy): domain Eukaryota; kingdom Metazoa; phylum Arthropoda; class Insecta; order Hymenoptera; family Tenthredinidae; genus Euura; species Euura saliciscinereae. The sequence goes on from JAFFZH010006923.1 coordinate 32,388, forward strand.
GTCTGGGGTGAAGAGAGCTATGGCGCTCAAGATCAAAATTATGTTTTCATCCCTCCACCTAGGGTCGAAAGTGCTCACGAATCTCGAGTGTTCTGCATACAAATTACCTTTAGCTTCCTTCAGAACATCAGCCTTGATCTTTGTCATTCTTTCCTGACTGTGTGGAATTTTCCACATGTCTTTATCCGGATCGTAGTTTATGGCAGATCGCAGGATCATCATCTCCGTGCAGCCACCCTTCAGAAGAGCCAGCTGATCTTCTTGGCACATATTTTTGAACGCGTTAATCTTTTTCGCCATCTTAATCAATCTTCGAATAGCGATTGCGGTCAAGTTTATAACGTCCAGCAGCATGGGATCCGATGGTCCAGCGTTACCCTGAAAAAAAATTAGTCAACACGGTAAATTCTGTTCTGCCAATTCCGAAACCATTTTACTATGCAACATTCATGGCGGAAATCAATGCTGAATTAAGAAAAACAATGTATACCTTAAATCTGCAGTCCTCGCCAACAAGGTTAGTGATGTCATCATCCAATGGTGCCAAAAGAGCCTTATTTGCAACGATTAATTCATTTAATTTCGCTCGCTCCGCGTCATTCAATTCTCTACCGTTTCGATTTCCACCGAGTGTTGAACAGGCGGAGAATTCCAACTTTATTGCCTCGCAAAGTATTGATTCTATGGAGTTGACAGCGATTGGAATCCTACCGATGAAATACAGAAATTCATTCCATTTCATGATTATACAATACTTATTCGACACACACGTAATGGATTTAATCAGCAATTTATCTATAACACGAAATACTTTTTCTGTGAGACATGAAATAACGATTTGTCAACTAGTAATAACGTTAACAATGAGTAAAATGTGAATGAAGATATCCTCACCTTTGGACGTCCTCAAGAATGTCTCTGGTAACGTCTTCTGATGCTCTGAACCAATCGCCGCTGGTGCTTGGTTCTGCGTTGACGTTTTTACAATCTGCCGATTTTCGGTTTGTGATAAGATTCGTCAATATTGGATTCTGGGCTTGTTTTTCTTCGCCGTCCAGCATGTGTTTTATCATATTGTCCGATATCCCATTGTTCGCCAAGGTTTGATTAAAGTTCGTTTGGGGTCTTTCGGCGACCTCGTCTGTGGAGCTGACGTCGTTTTCTTCCACAAACTTTGATATTTGTGGATCTGATATTAGCCTGGATACTGTGTCTGTGTCAGCTATTATCTTAGCGATAAATCTCTGATCCTGGAATATTTTCGCCGCAAAATCTGGATTGCTAAGAATTTTAGCGATCAAGTGAGGGTCTTGCATGACTTTCGAAACCAAGTTAGATTCCTTCGGACATTTGACCTCAGGTTTATGGCACACATTTCGTTCTCGACTAATTTCTCCATCGGCAGAGGCCAGACTACCCTCCGAATCCGTTCTGGGACCCATCGAACTCTCTGAATAAGTTGAAGAAGGCTTTTGGGCAAAGGAACCGGAAGGTATCATAGTGTTACCCTGAAGGCCAAACCCAGACGTGCTCGTCGAGTTCCCTTGAAACCTGGACAGACCAAATTTCGCAGAACTTGACGTCGAAGAGCTTTTCTCTGAGACAGAGACACTAGATTTGTACCTAGATATTCCGAGCTCAAAGTTACCTGGATTTACCGTTCTACTTTCGATCCGCGACGCTTTTTGAGCGGTTGCATGAAATTGGTTCGGACATTCATAAGGTTGTGTCAAAGGTGGGGGGGTGTGAATGGCGTATCTGATGTGATTCGGCACCGCCCGTTCGAAGGGCACTTGACTGTTCTCGAATCTGGAAGGGTTCTGATCGTAATTTTCGACGTTTTGATCTGCTAGCATGTTCAGACTCTTTGAACTGGCAATGCTCGCACTTTCCGATGGACTCGACGGACTTGGAACGCTGGCAGCGGTCACAGGACTTAAGCTATCTGTAGTTTGTTGTCTACTTCCATCTAGGTCTGTGTATTTTCTGTCAGACTCCCAAATATACGCTTCCGAGGCAACGGATGGAATAGATGTCGTTTCTTGATCGAAGCTGCCATCCTCCAAGTCTTCCCTCTTGAGTTTCGGTAGTTTCGGGGACGTTTGCTGCGGCCGTTTCTTCGCTCGATTTTGTTCTATCTTTTGACGTTTTAGGACCTTGTCCTCTTCGGTCATAATGTACTCTTTTCGCATACCAATAGCGAAACATTTATCCAGTCGACACTTTTGACAGAAACGTCGGGTCACTACCGTGATCTCACAGTTTTCCGTGAAGGGGCACCGGAAATCCTACGAAGGTAAAAGAGAGATGCGAAATTAAATAAATTATTACCGCCTGTGGGAGGTCAACTATCCAGATACCCTATTCGAATTAAATGCCATGGCAGAGAAATTTTGTGTATACGATTATCCCTCGGATTATCCGCAAACATGATCATGAATCATGATCATCTATAAACTTTTTGAAGTGAAAACTTCTTTAGGCGCGCCTCGCAAAATTATTTCACTGGGCTGTGGATGAGACTGGGCCGTCACGATGACGTCATGTCACGATTGGGCAGGGGAGAGCGGGGGTAATGCCGTACGGACACTCTTCGTGGGTAGTAGCCAAGATCCCTACTGGAGACGAGTTTACGGCTTACGCGCGCGAAAGAACTGTCATGTGCACACAATTTCAGCATTTGTAATGTGAATTATGTGTAATGTGAATTTATCCGGATGGGGTTGCGTATTGATAATAGCGCAAATCTTCTTTCGTATCCAGGTTTTTCTATAGCATTTCCTAAGTAATATGGAAGAGAGGGCCGGTCGGAGAGTTACATTTTATGGTTAGGTTAAGGTTGAGAATATTCAGGGGAATATTCTGATGTTGGTTGACTTGATTCGTGGACAGCGAATCAGTCTCATTGATTATTTTTAGATGGTTCATAAGCATTAAATGCCATATAAGTTTTCACTTCTATCGTGTGGTCCTGAGCACACACCCGTTTTTTTTTTACATATTATTCCTACGACATACTGGCCGACTCTCAATCAACGATAGTACTCTAGCTTATATCAGATAAGACGAGTAAAAGTTGAACATATTGTATGCGTTAATCTACCACGAACTTTATCAACCATTTTGGAAATGTTCTGGCACGAAAGCGCGTAGTGGTGTGAAGACGAGAGCCTGTATAGAACGAATGTGATAAATAATGACTAATTACTGAGAACGAATGGGCGAATTTTGTATCCTGGTAGATGACGAGTTGTACTTTGAAAAGCTTCAATTGAAAGTTTATCAATTACAAGGTAAAAAGACGCAAAATATATTTAAATGGTCTGGAAAAACAAAGGTCTGGATGTCTGCCTTTTCGATTTTCGTGGATTTGGGGATAATTTTGACCATCAGTTCGAAGGGCAGACATGAGCAAATAATTTAGCACACCCTTTTTGTTACATTTTTGAAGCGCTGTAACTCAAAAAGTCAGCCTTACCATGGTGGCAGACGCGGTCCTTAATGTTTCTTATAGTACAATCATCGATATTGATAACGTCTGCCACATGGGCAGATCATATAGAAATTTTGGCACCCAGCTCCCTCACTACTAGGCTCTAATGTGAATTTTTTCAACTTCCCGTTCTTCTGTTTCCAGAGACCGATTCAAGGCCATGCGTGTACGGGGCTCAAGTGACAATACCCAGATAACAAGCGTGTTGGCGCAGGTTACCGTCATGGCGTGAAAATCACACAGTGCGTGCAAAAATATAGGATTTTCAGCATCACGACGCGACGGTTATTTTAGTGCAGGCAAACGGAGCGCACCGTGCAATCACTTGGTGCGTGGCGCACTCTGTGATTATTTCGTGCGAGATGCACGATGGTGCATGGCGTGATCATTTTGTACGAGGTGCACTATAAGATCACAACCATATCACAACGTGCGCGCGGGTATTGAAGATGAAGTGTAAAATAATAAAAATTTCATATTTTGAATGTTTTTTTGAAGTAGCATAGGATTATATAAAATGAATACGTATTTGGTTTATTGTAATGTATCCCAGGTAATAAAGCGTGCGGGCTCATGGCAGCCGCATGTCGCATGAATTTAGTCATTAAACATACCATGCAAGTACGTATATAGAATATTCTATATACGTACTTGCATGGTATGTATAATGACTAAATTGATTTGAGCAAAATTCAGGGTTCAAGATACCTACTGCATATTTTTTGACGCAAATCAGAGCTGATTAATACAAAGCTATCTATAATTCAGTGTCAATTTTATATATTGATATAAAAAGTAATTCAGAATTCGTGACGACTATCTATACCCGAGAGAAAATAATGTCATCCAATTCTATCAAATTCAAGTATTGATTGAATATGTTTGGCTCCATTAAGATACAATGATATTTAGTTGACCCAACGTTGTTGTGTCCGACCAGATTCAGTTAGATACATTTGTCAATCTAGATCTACGTCTTGGATAAAAGCAAATCTGATCGTTTCAAGACTAGACATGATCCTATCCATTCAGATAGAACTATATTCAATTGAAACCGGACTCGCCGGAAGCCTATATGTGGTTTATAGATACAAACAGGTCAAGTGGCTTTGGGATAGAAACTTACGCCAAATTTTAACCTGGTCATTACACTAGGCACAAAGATGCAAGTACCTACAACTATTCAGATTCCATGAAAGTTTAACTCTGAACTTTTTTCGTACCATTTTCAAGGTACTTCCTTGCGAGCATAGCTAAAATTACTGATGATTACTAATTTCTCAGATGATTCACAATCATATGCCACATGAATAGTATTGGGGCATTCCACGCCAACTCGGCCAGTGTTAAACCCCGACCATATCAAAATAATTTCATGTTTTTTTCTGACATTCTACTAATTAAAAAACGCGTCCTGAATTTTTAAAAGATTTTTTTATGAAACCGTTATTTTTTTATGAATTTTTGAAGTTTATTGAAAACGCCCATTTTTAAAACTCTGAAAAAATTCTAAAAATCCAGTGGATGACATAGAACAGCTTCCCGTTCCTTGAAATGTGAAACCAATTTTTTTTCTATTTTTTTTCACTTCATTTCGGAATTTTTCAATTTTGAAAACTGAAGTTAACACAGGATCAAATCGAAAGCGTCAAATAAAGGTCAATTCACTTGTCGATGTTCGGTTTCACCAAATTCATCAAGTATTTCGTTCCAATTCATTGATGCGACACTTTTCAAAATTGACAAATTCCGAAATGAAGTAAAAAAAAAAAAAAAAAATGTGTTCCACATTACGAGAAACGGGAGGCTGTTCTATGTCATCCACTGGATTTTTGAGAATTTTTTCAGATTTTGAAAAATGGGCCTTTTCAATAAACTTAAAAAGTTCATAATAAAATAACGGGTTGATAAAAAAATCTTTCAAAAATTCAGGACGCGTTTATTAATTAGTAGAATATGAGAAAAAAACATGAAATTATTTTGAGATGGTCGGGGTTTAACAGTGGTCGAGTTGGCGTGGAATGCCCCATTATATATTATACAAAAATATGATATACATAGATTATTGCTCTGATGAGTATGGTCGGTTATGGGAGATGTGATCAAGTGAAAATAGGTAAATACTTCGTCATCGTTATAAAATGACAAAGAATCACTAAGTCTCCAATGAAATAGTTGGAGCCATTACAACACCGGACTTGAAGCGTACAACGAAGTTAAGCAACATTGACCGCGACTAATAGTTGGATGGGTGACCGCGAACCAGCCTTGGGTTCGAAACTGTCTCAGTGCAACGGAAAAAAAAATTGTAATACCCCCGTATCCGGCAATATGCAACCGGATCCATTTGGATATAGTCATATCCAATGAAGTGTAGACGAATTTTTTATCATATACTGGTTGTGATAAAATTTTATCCACGCACGACAGAAGGGCAATATGCCGAACGCGTGCTGATCACGCGTGCGTGGCATATGCGACGCATATGAGGACGCATATGTATGGTGTTGTGAGCTCACGGCGTGTGGGTTAGGTGGCACAACGTTCACGCACTATGCGTGCACTGTGCACGCATTTTGTTATCTGGGTAGTGACCTTGAACCGGTCAGAATTAACTTCTCTAAGTGTATAAAAAATCTAAAAATTTTCATATTTTCATTGAAATTGGTATCCGCAAGATTTTTTGTGTCGCCGACCACGAATTTGTAGTTGAATTTCCGAAAGTTCGAACCAAATAATAATACTACTTGTGAGCAAGGAAACACGGGAAGTTCAAAGGCTGGCACAGGGGCAGCCTGAATGAGCTTGTTGCATCATGTTTATGATACTTCTTACAATTAATAAATATGTAAGTTTCATTTATCAATGATTCGTCGGTGAAATATTTAGCTTCAAATGTGAATCATTTTTCCTGCTGCGTATAGACACAGCCAGAAGACGTGAAGTCTTCCAGTGCCTCAGATTCATGAATATTCCTATGCCACAGTTTCCTTCTAATGCAGCTCAAAGCGATGTGAACGAAACCTTGTCTGAAGACTTTTCAACTTCCCTCAAATTACCCCTGGACGGGAAAAACTGAACCTAATTTTTAATGTGTGCATACCTATAAGACTTCTCACCGAGCTCGCTTGCCACTTACTGTGTATGTATTCGTTACTGTTGACTAATTCGTTACCTCTCCCGAGGTTATCGCATTGGACGCAATGCTATAACGTGAAAAAAATATGCCAATGTAACAGCTGTTCAATATTTTTGTGTATCCGTCAATGTAGCGAATTCATTGCTTCATCGATACGATCGTGACCATGTGTTCGATAAGGTCATCAGGTTTAACATTTTCAGTGTAAGCTCGCAGTGTATCAGTGTAAGTCAGGCCTGGTGTAAGTGTAAGCATTACGCTCTTGTAATTTTATATTCGGTGACGCTTCATTTAATCATCTCATAACTTATTGATATCAAGTAGTTAACTATTGAATGATGATTGCAAACAGTAAAATTGGATTGCTTGCTTTGATTACATACAATGTTGTCATGTGTACTCTTCGCAGTTACGTATTCCTCGCGTTACATAAACACGTACGGTATAGTGGTAGTAAATATCCCTTTCCTCAGCTTCCACATGTGAATTATAATTGCGGGGTTCGATACCAGCGCAGTCTAAACCTCACACGGTGTCGATCAAGCTCATTACAACCACGTATCATAAGCTATTCAAAATTAGCCTTATTCTCGACCTTATCGACCATGTGGATCATAGCGCTCTGACACTAAACCCTTCAATTCACAGCGTTGTCTCTCATTTTCATGTATAGTAGACGCAATATAATTGGAAGACCAATAAAGAAATAACTGAAGTGATCTTAACCTAGTTTCAACCACCGCACACTAGGCAACATATGATTCTTCGTAGTATCGACTGTTCGTGATACATTTTGACCAAGTATCAGCTAACGACACTAATTCGATTTAGTAGACAGAATCGCATAATTCGGAAGACCATGTGGAGGCGTTGGTAACATTTGAATAATGGTTCCGAACTCACTCGTCGTTTTGAATTGAAAACAAATTTGAATATAACATGAATACTGAAACCCTGATAGGATGAGAAATCACCTTGTTTTTTAGGGCATTTCTTCTAAAAAAGGCCTTGCAACTCTCGCAAGAAACCGCATTGAAGTTATAACCGAGTGCTCTGTCCCCGCAAACGCCACAAATTTTGTTAGCTTCTCTCCCAGAGGTCTCATCTTCCATCGCTTCGAAGTGGTTTGGGCTTATTCAGTTTTATCTATTCAATTTCATTTATTTTATCTTCACTGTTATCGGCGCACATTCACCACTTTGCGATTAAAACGTTTTATATCTTCCCGCTGCTGGTCCCTCGGTGACTCACGTTAACAACACCCATAATTGGTAAAACTCCAGTTATATTGGATGAACATTATTTCTCAACGTCGTCCGAAGCGCTTTCTGACGACCCTTTAGAAACCCCCGGTTATGTCTTTGTGTTAAATCCTAACTCACAGCCGGAATTAAGCGGTCAATTTAGCGGCACTTATCAAATCTTTGACACTGGGTCTACGCGAGTCGTGTGTGTCGTCGTGACAATTGTCACTAGATACTCGATGGTGATTTGATCCTCGTACGTGGCTAGCTTTGATTTTATTCCGAGTGGCGCTGAGTCCGCGCCGCGCAGCTCGAATGATTGGCAGCACTGCGCCCGCGCGCACGTTTTCTGTTCGCGGTCAATTCTAATCAACTTTCTGGAAAGTTGAGGCACCTTGTCTTTCGTAATCATCGATTGAGACTGAACGATCACTAGTATGGATGTGAATCGATTCTCTTAAATTCTTGTTCTTATGACTTCAATTTTCGTGCAGTATCATGACAATCTCTTTATCGGGTTATCGAATGAATCGTGATTTTACCATTTCAAGATACGATATGCGCAAATATTGAACGCGTCAAGAGATATTCTTATCTTGACTGAATTCAATCTTTGGCAAAAAGAATACTGAATAATGATTAAGAGCTGTTGAAATTGAAAAAATTCAAATCTTTAGGATTATTACATTCATATCCAGCCGGGATAATCGGCTCATTTCTTTGTCGACGAAATCAATCTCGCGCCAAATAAATTAAACTTTCCCTTACAACACCTGCAGCGTCTCCGCGTCATGATTAGAACCGTTTTGAAACACTGATTCCGGCTTTATTCGCATATCGTTCTCTGATCGATTCAATCTTGGCAATAATCTTTATACATGCAACATGAATTCAAATTTATTCATTTCGATTTGATTGAATGAAAAAGAAAAGTCGGCATAAAATCAATTCGAAATTTAATATATTATTACTATAAATATAATGAACATTGCACTTATATCTATGTGTTCATAACGTAATACAACATATCTGGTGTCAGATCAAAGTATCGCACTGTTCCTAAAGACATCACAATTTCTAATGCAGTCGTTGATTATCAATAAAACAGTTCAGAAAGCTTCTGCACTTACTATTACATAAATATCTAACAAACTGTAAAATCTTAAATAATACCACATTTCATACATTCAGATTTTTTCTCTCAAATTATTCGTTAACCGATTATCATCTGGATTAGAAATTTAAAAAAAATCATAATAACAGTCAAAGTTTGTCCGACAGACTCTGAAACGAAATTTTGTACAATTTTCATATTGAAACTCACTTCACGGAACCTCCAGAACAATCTTAGACTGGAGAACATACCACCCCAACCCAATTTCACACTTTCGTAGCAATATGCTTCAACTTGATAACGATCGTCGATTCAATTACGTCAGCATCTTATGAATCGAATAATATTTAATTACTTAGTTGATAAAGCACACTCGATCAGAATCATACGTTACACGTAGAGCATTCTATGTCAACTCGACCAACGTTAGACCTGCATATTTTTTTCGGTCTCGAAATAATTTACGTAATAATAGTACTCGAGACACACTGTTTTTTTTTCTTTTTTTTTTGGTACGTCACGAATACTTCTCAAATTATGGTTGAACTCTTTTAATTTTGACAATTTTGTAAAACCTGACAACACTCTCAATAATTCTACTTCGAATTTGAAATTTTCAGTCCAAATTTCATGATCGGCCGAGTTCTCCTTTCAGGGTTTTAGTTTTCTTACATTCGAAACATTTATGATTCAAACAAACCGTGCGGATCTACTTTTTACTTTTTCGCAATTGCGAATACTAATCGGCGCCTTAGTTTATTTATTCACCCTACAGGCCATTTTGAAATGAAAATTCAAATTAAGCAAATCAAACCAAAATGCTGTTGTAAAGATACATCACTACGAGAAGATTATACAAAGCTGTGATAAAAATACTTTCGAGAAATGTTATTCAACTATAACGTCGAAAAATTCGGTCCAATCTGAATGGTCTGTATTATAGGCTATAAATACTAAGGCGACGTGATCTCACTTTTTGAGTAATTTCATACGGATAATATATAGGGGAGACCGGGGCTAGTTGTCACACGGGTTAGTTGTCACAGTGCCCATATCTCTACCGCTAGATAACAGATCCAATGGTGCTATAGATCAAAGTTGTAGTTCGATGTTTGAAACAATTAACTCATGTCGTTAAATTGAATATCGCATCATATTCGGCCTCGCAGTGATCGATAAACTGAAATCGGACCTGAAAAGTAATTATTTTCCATCTTCTAATATGTTTTTTTTCATTTTCTAGACTGCCTTGAGAAATTTCGCTACACGATATTCGGAAAGGTTATTCTTAACGCTTTCATTTGATGTACATATTGTTGATATTTGAATGGCGGGTCAGCAAGATATGCAAATTTTTAAACAAAATAGCGGGCTGGGGCAGGTTGTCACGAAATAATTGGGGAAAGTTGTCACGTGTAAAAACTCATCCCATTTTGACTTCACCATGGTTTTTAAGTTGAGATCAACTTTCTCAGGTTTTACGGAGTCTGGGTGGAATTTCGCATGGTTTGTGGGGTTTTCGGAGTCTAGGTCGACTGTTTCGTGGTTTCCAGGAGACAATACAATGAAACCCGTTTTCGCCATTCAAAATAGTCGGGACAACTTACCCCCGGGTCTGTGACAACTTACCCCCGGGTCTGTGACAACTTACCCCGCCTCGGGGCAAGTTGTCACACTCCGCGAATTTTTTTGAAAATTCGAAAAAACCTACTCAGACTTGCTTTAGAATAACCAAAAATTTTCTGTAGGTGCGCAAAGGATGCATCTACAATACCCTATCTCAAGATTTGCGGAAAAAAAATTTGGAAAAATTCTAAAAATCAGAGAGTAAAAAGTGTGACAACTAGCCCCGGTCTCCCCTACATATGTAGACCAAAAAACTTTATTTTATTTAATTTTGTAAAACGGTCAAAATTGAAAAAGTTTAAAACAACCGTGACTTTTGAAATATTATTACAATGAACAAAAAAAGAACACTTTGGGTTTCTTGAGTACTATTATTGCGTACATTAATTTACGGCGAAACAAATATGAGGGTGAAATGTTCGTCGAGTTGACATGGAATGACCCATAAGCTAATGCTAAATTACAATATCGAAAGGCACGGTCGTGGTTAAGGTAGATTTTTAGCGCGATATCCAATAAATAGAGATTGCGAGTATCTAAGTAACTCAGTAACTCAGGATTGTTCTGCATTCATGAGCCACCACTTCAGTTTAGAACTGAAATCAGATTGTTCTGCATTCATGAGCGACCACTTCAGTATAGAACTGAAATCAATGTCGGCCACACTCGCGTTATGTAGGTAACTGCGGTATGACGCATAATTATGTGTTATCTTACTTGCTGAAATAGTAATAGTAACTATTACAGAATTCATCCGAGCTCTATGTAATTAGGATCAAATGTTGTAGATGTAGCATTATGGAGTGGCTGGAGAGCGCCTGATTTGCGTCATGTCATAGCGAAGGAGAAAATATTTTCACGGTCAACATTCGACTCACACACTATACTGTCGGATGTTGTGACGAATCACTCACAACTCTATTTTTCACGTACCTACGTAGGATTTCATCAAAATTCTAAACACCAATACAAGCCGCGCTATCACATGTAGGCATCTTCTTTCTACATATTCTACCTCTCCACAGAAACGGTTTCACGATTATTATGACAAATCCGTTGACATCTTTCAAACAATCCGACATAGGCAGATTGATAATAGCATTGGGAACATCTGTTCAAAGTCTTAGAACAATGGAGTCAATCGAAGTGCATACAATATCTCGAGTTATCATGTACATGTGCGGTGTATCTGAACTCTCAAGCGCAGATACGAAGAAATTCGCTGGTATAAATTCGTCGTAACCACATTGCGGACGTGGAACACCTTTTCAGCCGTTCATATTGACATTTGATCCAAAATATACTCATCCGCCCTCAAAGAAAACAAAAACTTTTGTATTTACCGTATAATTAAAAAAATAATTTACGACTGACTGGATACGTGTCGTTTTATCTTTGGATATGGATAATGGTCAGCCAATCTACCCATATTGTATATTCTATATTCTCACGCCGCAGTTATCACTCTGCGTTACGCCCTTGAGGCTATGAGGCTATGTCAGAATACGTTTGCGAAGTCGTAGGCTAACAACAAGTACGCCAAATCGCGTGGACTAGTTATTTCTTCTTGGCGGTGATTCCGTTAGCCGAGTAAGACCAACTTGTTCCCCCGTAGTGCTGGTGAGGGGGATTTCTTCTCTTTTGCAGAAATTAATCAAGTCTTCGAGGGCCGCGAATGACTGTTCTTTCTGTTTCACTGTTCCGAGAGCGAATCTGGGGACAATGTTAATGAGTTTTAGTAAAATGGGAATGCATTCTTATTATGTACAGCGAACAGAGCCGTACCTAGATGATTTGGTTAGTAATATATATACAAAATAATACAGCTTTACAAATCTCAGAATTGATAGCGATTGCGATAGAAAAAATTTTCGCATTCTTTCCAAAGACTCGCTAGTAATCCGAAAAATGTATCCAAGTTGATAAGATGCAAAATCAAGGAATCATATTTTCAGAACCTTACGTAACGCAGAGATTGTGTTCAGCTGGAAATAACTCAAACTTAATTTTCATATAGGTATTGGAACTAATTTTCCGGTGCTCTTCTTACCTGGAATCAGGTCTTTGTCTCACGGCGATATTATAGACTTTGGTCTTGTACCAAAGCACGAGGGTCCAAGGCTGGGTGGGGGCCGCATTTGAAGGCCTCACAAGAAAGTAGCCATTGGGCGGGGTAGTAGAAAATTTCGAAGTACCTACAGAGTAACAGATAATTAATGTAATAATTATTCTTACACTTGAATTGACTATGCCGCCCATTGGCAATAGTTCAACCCGTAAAAGCATGTTATTTACCTCCTTCGATTAGGGCTATGGCTTGATCCCTCCCAACATTGTGAAACCATGGCTGATCCGTGTACGATGATGGAACATCAAAGTTCCTTCCGGGGGCCTGTGGCAGCGGTCTACTTGATGGTCTACGTTCTAGTTGACGGTCTACTTGATGGTCTACTTGAGGGCTACGTTTAGTATGCGGAAACGTATCCGGAAATCGTTCTAAAATCAATATCAAAGTTGATATTCAATTGACACTTGAAGTATCGATTACAGAAAAAAAGGACACAAGTGTCGAATTTCGCGACGGCATCCGGCCCTCACTACTTATATTGATCGATTTACTTTTGCATCCTTTACTACTCATCGATATACATTCGCAATCGCAAAAAACATCGGATCGAGTAAAAATTCTCAAACCATATGGGGAGCACGTTTTGGCACCTGGAAAGTCGCTTTCGAGCATTTTTTAGAGTTTGGTATATGACCACCCCATTACTTGTGAGCAAAGTTCCAGCCAAACCACAGATCTGATTTTCATGAAATTTGCACAGGATACTGTTTTTACCCCGAAGATGTGCAAGTGACTTCGTACGCCCGATCCGACTTCCAGTTCAGAAACGGTATCGTCACTAACTTCATCAATTTTGAAGTTACAATAGCGGGCCTGGAAATACAGTCTATTGGCTCCGAATCAAAATTTTAGGAATTTTATGGGATTTTGAATACTAGATCTAAACAAACTAGCACTGTACGATCGTGCCTTACGCAAAAGAGAGATTAGCTTTTTGGCTAAAACGGGCTGGCCGGGGGTTGGAATGTATCGAAGATTTACGTAACTTGTGAGAAGAAGTTAATACTTGAGCAAATTTTCAAAATTCCATAGATCAATCAATCTTTGTCGTTATACAAATTCGAACATCAATTTTCCATTGAAGTTTCGAATTCTTTCACAGGGTCCTCAAGCATGTATATCGTAATTTGTGTGAGATTTATTTTCTCATTTCAGTCAATAACTAGTGTCCCTAATGTTCAACGGTTTCCGTCGACTTCACTGTTCGGATAAGACGTCAGGACCCTGTAGAGACAACACGTCATCAATGCATGACTATAATGGACCCTGAACTCAATATGATTGGTCTGCGAGTACCATTTTGCGTAAAAAGTACATACTCAGCAGGATTCGAAAAACTAAGAAATACTTTTTCCGACCATTTTGTGAGCGGGATCAAAGGGATCAGGTTCAAAGTATACTAACTTGCAAGATTTTCGCGTGCTCGAGTAAGCGTTGCTTGAGTTAAACACTCGGATAGACAGTTCTGCCGCCTGGCAGCCGAGTTCAAAGACACAGACCTTTTCAAATCACCTATTACAGCTGCCATTTGTGCCTTTCAGTTCGATTCGCGCGAGGTTTTTTTTCCGATCAGTAGCGGAGATTAAAATCCACGAGGGTCAAGCGTCAATCAATAGAATGTGAATCAATGATCCATCGCTGCACATGATTTTATGTCGATTATTGTCAGATATAGATCAAATGCTGCTTCTTGAACCTCAGAAGTAATGCTATTTGGCTATACAGCAACACTGGTTACACAAATACATTTAATTATTTCATCACTCAACCCGGAACTTGCAGATATGCAGAAAAACATGAAATTTTACTTCAAGGATTACTGACGTTAGATCAACCGGATCGTAACGCCTCGCGCGTGGCACAGATTCAAACAATTACGAGAAGTTGTAACAGATGACTAGATCGAACTCAGCCAGACTCGATGAAAACTATCGGCGAACCGAGAATGATGGAGAAGTATCAACGGCAAGCCGTACTGACCCGAAGTTTGGAAGAAAACTAAAGCCAATTTCTGATGCTCGTTTGAGAAACAACGTAGGCTGAACTTTCAGCTGTGCGGGAGTCTCTCAGCGTGGGGTGGCAGGGAGGCACAAGAATATCTCTTTCGAAGCCCCGAATCCAAATACGGACAAAATTCTAGTTATCTCGCGGTCCCCGATTCCCTCAAGAGTTCAAGGGACGCGACAAAGGGCAGACGTGTAAGCTACCCGGCAAAAGATACACAGACGGATGCAGGATGCTCAACTTTCTCATGGGAAAATTGGACAATGACAGGCAAGTCACTCGGAGACCATTTTACTTCTTGTTATGTTTATGAATTGCGTTACGGATTCCTTCTATGGTATATCTGACGTGTTGTACAAGGATTTCACCTTGCATGCATAATTTCTGTGTCGCATTTGGCATCGTCTGTCTCACACGGACCTTGGTATCGCGACTGATTGTCTAGAACAAAGCAGTCAATGGTCAATTTCGATAATGGTGGCAAAAAGTTTTGAATCGAATTACTTCTCGGTTAACAAGTTTCAGGATTTAGGTTTTTCTGGCCCTGATCTTAACTCGAGTGTCGAATCAATGAGATTTTTGCCTTTGACTCAAACGTACAACTATATACACAATTGTGAAAAAGTAATACTAATTCACTCTTCTATTTATGTGAGATAAAAAGTGGTAGGTGTGATCTTTTGCTTCACCCTTTCATCAGACATCGAAGGTAGGGTGATTCTAGGTCACTCCGGGTAAAGATTAATCGGCTATATTCATTTGTAACTTTTATAATTAGCAAATGGATATAAGCTGATGAAGATACGCGAGTGGTTTGATAAGCGAATGATCAGTGCGTGAGTCACGCTAATCGGAATGGTGGGAGAAAACGGAATCTAGTTCATAATAGTACCGCGGTAACTGAAATCCACCAATTTCCATCGTGGGGCATTTCGTACTTTTTTCCTGATGTGTTCCAACTCCTAAGTATTAGGTTGTGTTTCGGCAGGGAAGGAAGATGTCTTACGACTTTAAAATAATTGGTTGTGATGAAGGGTATATCACTTCGATAAAACGAGAGAAAGGGTAAAAATAAAACTATTCCGTGTATGTATATTATATTATCTATAATGAAATTAACATGGCATGAAGTGACTCGTCAATTCCAGGTTTAACTTTATAAAATTATCTCTAACCGTGATATCTTCAGATCATCAACATCGTATTGGCATAAAACTTTGAAGGATGTCGAACTACAGGGGCGACCACGAGATACACTAACACAGTGCGACCTCCCAATAAGAGTCCACTCAATAAGAACGCTTCCCCTATTTCTCGCTCGAGCACTTCCCCCACTCTGACTCGAACTCTGAGCTCGAGTTATTCGCGTTCGAACCTCTGAATAAGAACGCCCAACCTAAACGAAAAGATAGAGACAGACAGAAAGAGTCAGTCAGCGTGGAGTGCGCGCCTGGTGGGGGTACTTGAATTCTCGGAAAAACTCTTCCCCTTGGGGGCTTTAGCGTTCTTATTGAGAGGTCGCACTGTAATAGGAGCAATCCGATAACCACGATCGGACTACGCTCATATTTCTTAGAATTCATCATAGTTTTAACTTTTGTTTCACTTGGAATTGAGTAGATATTCAATGATTTTTTAAGTTTGTCTATTCTTAATGATATTTGCACTTGTTTGTATGTTTTTAGATTGTCCAAGATCGTCTTCCCTTCGAAAAGTCATTTTCCTAATGGTCTAGAATCTAGATACACGATTTGACCGATATTCATTATTCACCATGTTCAAATAAATAAATAGTAGTATGCTTCTATTTTCTCACACAATCACCAAATTAGAATGGTGTGCCATCCCAATTAAAAAACCGTCAAGTACTCTCGATATTTCTAAACTTTCCGGACAGTATTTCGAACAATCAATATAGCACAGGAACTTTATACCATTTGCTACATTCAAGGATAGATAATAAGTTTGGATACGGTTAAGGATTTTCTCCACCCTCTTCAGTTTTGCTCATGCGAACTCTTTTCTCATAAATAATAAAAGTTTCTGTAACTGTTAGTCCGTGATGTGATATTTTTTTTTGCTACCTCCTTTGGACCAAAAATACACAAAATTAATTTTTCGAAAATGTGAAACCACTGATAAGTTATAATGTTATCATTATATTATACAGTTTTGGTAGCAACGTTATGAGAAAAACTTTCTGTTCAATTTGTGCTTCGGCTTAGACGACAGCTGGCGGTAAAATTTCCTCAGTTCTGACGTAATCGGTGTAAGATAACGCGTGTAACGTCACGTACATAGTGAACTACCGAACGGATGAATTTTCTTCCTCTGTCTCTCTGGCTCTACCCGAGAGTAAAATATCCGTCCATTTATTACGTAAGGCAATTTTCGCCCATTTTTTACCCCCCCCCCCCCCCAGTAAGAAAACGTAAGAAATGGACCCCCCCCCCCTTCCCCCAGAAATCTTACGTAAGATTGAATAAATACCTGAAATATTCAAAGTGATTACAGAAATCGTGACAGACGTGGGGCCTAGAGAAATTTTGGTGCAATGTGGAGCCGATTTCCGATTAAAAAGAAAAGAAAAATCTTACGTAAGATGCCTTCGGAGCCCCCCTCTCCCCCAAGTAAGACTAAGTAAGAAATGAAAGTTTTTATTGAAAAAATTGATGAGAAAAATTAACGGACGATCCGGGAATCGAACCCGGGATCCACGGATGCTTAGCCGGAGACTTACTCCACTAGACCACCGTCTTCGCCCACATAACAGATCACGTCAATTCTTCTCATCATATTTACTAGTTTTCTCGCAAGGTCTTATTTGTGTTGTTCTCGTACTCTATATTGTATGATTCTGATCTGATATATTGTATGATTATGATGATAAGAAATGTTGAACCCCCCCTAAAACGTCTTACGTAATAAATGGACGGCCCCTAATTTTTTTCAATTTACAGGGTGGCCCAGAAACAAGGGCCTATTTTGAAACGTCAACATTATGTGAACATCTGAATTAATTTTTCAACAAAACAATGATATACGTGATATTTCTAGGTAAAATTAATTTTCGCAGATTGATCAACATTCACCTCGAGATTTCGAAATGGTAAAACTGTCAAATATCATTTTTTAAACTTGAGTATTATTTTGCAACATTTGTTCGAACTTTATTTTCCGACTCTGTTCTGTAAGGTATAAAAGTAACGTTCAATATTAGAAGCATAACTTCTGGAAAAAAGGATAAATAGCTTTTTCAATTTTGATAAAACGAAAAAGTTGTCTGAATTCGTAGCATAGGCAACTGAAAATAATTAGCTGACGAAATTGTGTGATTAACATTTTTCGGGACTAAAAATGATTGATTCTACCTTTTGGTAATATGGAGGCGTACACTGACAAAGTGTACCTCCTTGAATGGATCGGATTTTCTGTGGGGAAATATATTATAGCTGGTTATGGTAGGTCGAACAGCTCTTTGTAGCTCCTACAATAATTAGGGATATACCTGGTGGTTCTGGTGGCTCCAGAGGTTCTGGACATTCTGACGATTGCGCGTGACAGCATCTTAAGAGTCCTCTCTTGATACGGACAATCATGTCGGCCACTTCGTCGGCCAGGCGACTGCCCAGGCCTCCTAAGAGTTGTCTGCCGACTCTCAAATAGAAACAGGAGGACATTCCACCATAACTTGACTTCGTGCTTATCCGAGTTTCGCGAGATGTCCTGATCACGCGCGAATTCGGTACATTTATCAAAGTAATGAACAACCAGCGATAATTCTACCATCCAACAACATCAAATCGACGATACCAGTTTAAATCATCGGAAATGTGACTCTACGGTAGAACTTTTGTTGCGCCGAGCGAAATTACAGTCTGTGAAATCTATGATGACTCAATAGCTGCTACGTGAAATAATTGTTTCACGGAAGAGTCGAAAGGTGTTTCCGCGAATTTGATAATTGACGGTGGTATTTTTCACAATATGAATTCGCAGTCAATAGCCTCACATTTCCTTCTGGCTACTTTGGGTATATCTAGACATTGTTCAAAGGATCAAATGTGACTTGCTATACCAGAAAGCGACTAGGTTTGAACAGCCGCGACCCGGGAACTGTGGACAAAGTGGTCGACAAATTGTGCCATCGGATAAGAAAATAGAAATCTGGTAGTACTCGCAGAAGGAACCTTGCAACAACGACCTTCGCCTCCCTATTATGTAGGCGATATTTCCGTGTATTAAATTGGCGCGGTTGAACTATACGCAACTTCGGTGAAACGTAGGGTCGAGATGATATTCACGATTGTCACGACTGAACTGACCGCAAAGTGCAGCGAGATCCGACGAAAAGCTGCAGCTTGCAACCGTTCATATCAAACATTCCTCCCATTGGGACGCAGTGCACAGTCGAAACATTTGTAGACCACGTGTGTTTGGGATCGAAACGTTTTTGCCTTCCGCTTGTTTTTTCTAAATTTTTTGTATTGTGTTTGAATAGCCCAGCGAACTTCGTGCACTCACTTTTTGCTCGGTCGCCTTTCTTTCTTGCTCAGAAAGTTACATCCTCCTTGCATAAGACTGCCCTTCCCCTTCAACTTTTAATCCCCGCCTAATTCTAATCAAGGAGTTAACTAGCTTAGTCATCGTGCTCAATTTCTACACATTGGAGCATTGACCCCCAAGCCCGGTTAGAATTCTGGCCACAGGGATTTGCCTTTTTTTTCAACATTGCAACAGTTGTAATATCATCCCAGCAAACATGTATCCACTTAGTTCCATAACCTGGTCCTCACAGATCAAAGTAACATTAGTTAAATATGACTGTAAGTTAATGTAACATAGGTGGGTTTCGAAATCATCTACCGCACTACTGTGAGGAATCTTGGTAAATGAGTGAAATGTAATCAGCTGACAAGAAGAAATATATTCGAGCCTAACCTCAATTTTACTTGTGTCTATAGGGACTATTTTCAAAGTCGTACTTCTCATTCCAGAAGACTAAAAGTGTCATATGAAGAATTCAAAAAATAAAAATTACTCACTGTTGGTATCCACTGTCCCGAATGGCGGATCTGGCAAAGGCCGGGGTAGACTTCCTCCTCTTCGATCTCGCGGCTCAAGAGGGGGTTTTCCGGAATTTCCGGTCTGAGGATTGAAGAAAAAAATTACAAGATGGAAGTCGAAGTGAAAAGCAAAAAAAAATGGGGAGAACGTGCGCGATCTGAAATTCCCAAACCGCGGACAATATTCTGTATAATTTCCGTTTTTATGAATCTTATTGTGAGTATTGTTGAGATTTTGGAGCCTGCACCGATCAGTCAAAACATAAATTTCCAAGTCGAAAAATTCATCATCGTGTATTCAATACGATAGACGGGCGCCGGAAAATTTGCGTATGGTTTCCACGATACTTGGTCTTCTTCGGGTCTTGTAGTCCAGGATGCGGTAGTGGATGAAATCATGAAAGATTACTGGTAAAACTCATTTGCACTGTCATCTACCGAACACATGTTTGTAGTGGTTCTGCTTCAATCTATACGCTTCAGATCCCTCCCCCCGCACAAGTTCCATACCTGGGGAATTTCTGAACCACCAGGCCTTGGTTGGTGGGTTGATTTTGACTTTGGTCTTATTGGTTCCATGTATGTAGATGTATCAGTGTTCGAGATCGGGGCAGTTGATTTACTTACAGGAGGTCGTGGGTTGTTAGTGATTCTATTGGGCCCGTTACTTGTAGGACGATCATCTTCGTCGCTGGAACTGGATTGGCCACCGATCTCCGGTTTGGTCTGCGGTGGTTTTGGCAGAGGACGTGTCAGTTCCAGGAGTTTGGGGTGCCGCACTTGCGGTACAGTTTTTGTGGTTGGATCAAGATTGTGCTTGGGGTTCGAGGACCCGGGTCCTCCTTTCAGCCCCGGAGGTATGAACCTCGGCCGGGTTGAAATCGGAGGCTTTGGACACACGATTGGCTTATTGTTAGGATGAGGCTGAAGCCCCTCTTCTAACCTTCTTCTAAGGGCTGTGAATCTGTAATCGCTCTCGTGATCAGGGGATGGATTCCGCTCGATCTCATCTCCATTGGCATAAATACTCTCATTTTCTTCTTCTCTCTTCATCCGATTTGGAGATATTTTTCGAGAGTTTCCCGTGCTTAATGGAGAGCCTATCTGTGAATTAGTACGTATGTTCATCTCGGAGAAATCGTAGCGATCTTCGCGTCGAGTTGTCGATGGAACCTCGTCGCCTTCCCAATCCGTACACCAGGCATCTGCATCCGAATCGTCAATTTGTGCGTCTTCCTCGCTTAAAGGGGATGATGGCCTGCTTTCTTCCGCAAAATATCGCCCCGGGTTAAGATTGAGGTCCTCTACGAATCGCCACAAGCTGCTGAAAAAGATAAATGCAAGTTCGTCGTAAGCATATATAAAGACTTTACGTGGCCATTGCAGATGATAATGTATCATCAATTAATTTATGGAACAGGTATATTGACATATACATATACATGTGTCCGTTCGAACGAAAATAATATTCACTTATTCTTTGCAATAATGGTTTAACTAATACTTTTAAGGATCAGTTTCTACCGAGTGCATGGTAATTTGGCCATCGATGATCGAAGAATAGTATGATAATTTTCAGTGGCGAACTTCAGGTATAATTGGACATGGGTCGAGCGTTTCTCGTGTTAGTGAAGAGTATACTGCATAAAGGAGAAGAAAGCATTACATCAAGGAGGAAAACTCAGTCTTTTTTACGGCACAGGCATTAAAAAGTCACTTTTTGAAGCGTGTTTTCGTTCCGGCAAGTGGCACTTTATACCACTAAGTTCAAAGTTGCGGTATAAAGTCTTTATTCCGCAACTTTGATGCGCAGTTCGAAGTGCGTATGTCAAAGTTGCGGAATAACATCTTTATACCGCAGGTTACCCCCTCTCTACTACCTTTTACAGCAGCTCCTATACGCAGTTCGTGCGGAACTCAACTGGCGTCAAAGTGACTATTAATGCCTTTTCCGT
>JAFFZH010006924.1:0-45663 GCA_018420115.1 Euura saliciscinereae
GGGGGGGGGGGGTTCCCCCTCCACCCCTCGCGGTTCCGATTATAGTAAACAAAAACACACCTTTAAAAGGGCCAAGGGAAACTACCACTACTGTGACGTCGGATGGTTGGTTTGGATAGACTACGTGCTGGTCGCAGACTGGGACCCGTTAGCGCGGATTGAGTAAAAGCCGGTGGTTGGTTCCCCCGCGGACGATTCTTTGGGCCGATGAGACGCTGCCGAGGCTGGTACCTCACGGAGATGAGGGAATCGGGAGGGAAAGGAGGTAAGGAGGCGTAGAACCGATACGGCTCTGGCTAAACTTAGACAGGGAGAGAAACTGACCACTACCCATCGCCCGAGCGAGAATGGACTCTGCACGAGCGGGAGGTTCGCGTAATGAACCGCGAAATTTTCCAACACATCATATCGGCGATTGAAAGAAAATTTCATGTTATTACACATAGAAATCGACTCTCAAATGGGGAAAACTATCTGGGACCCTTCGAGGCGACCGTCGCGTTTCCTGGATAGTTTTCCCCGATTTGAAGTTTGAGAGACTGTAATATCGCGATATTTTTGTTTTTTGACAAATTTGTCCGCCTCTTTCGTGGGAGAGGAAAGCGTGGGCCAAGGTGTTGTTCAGTCACGTCTGTTAATTCATTTTCCTCGCGTATGACGTCAGTTTCAAAAAGATCCTACGTCATGGGTGTGATATTGGTGCGGTATTTAATCGAGTTTGTAATTGGTCGTGGAGTGTAGAGACTGAGACGAAGTGAAATAGAGGAGTGAGGAGGATGATCACTCGATAAAAATAAACCTTTCTATTTTGAGGGCTGGATAGGCGCCCGCGCGCTCTGTCATTATGTAATTGTAGATTTACACCGATTGTTGCCAATCCGTGTCGACTGCGTGGCAAATAAATTCCGTTACGAAAAAATTTCAAAGAAATGATATCCGTAACGATATTCCACAAAAATCGAAGCAGAAAAATCAGGAATTCGATTTCGATTTCTCTGAGCCCCTCGAAGATTGATTTACTATAACTATCGGAGCTGCTGGTGTGAACTATACGATATAGTTTCTCTAGTGTGAATAAACGTGTAGATATGATGGGCTCTGTGTCAGTGTGTCGTCGTTTTTTTCGAAGCCACTATACCACAGGTTTCAAATTAGACGTCGCAGTCGGTCTGAACAGAGCGAATAGTCTTGCAGATTTCTTTCTTATCCGACTCCCTGCCTTACTAGTGGTTGTAAAATCGAGGTGTTTTTCACCGACTTTTATTCAGGCACTGGATTACAGATTCCGATACAAATTTGAATCCTTATTGTTTCAAATTTTGATATTTTCAACCAACTTCAAAAAAGGAGGAGGTTCTCAATTCGGTTGTATTTTTTTTTTTAAATGTTTGTTATCTCATAACTCCGTCATTTATCAACCGATTTGGAAAATTCTTTTTTTATTCGAAAGGGTATACTTTCAGTTTGGTCCCATATAAATTTCATCGAAATCGGTTGAGTAGTTTGGTTTTGAAGTAGGTTCTTTTAAATTTAGTTAAAAATTGAACTCACCTCGAAGTAATCGCGGACTTCGTCGTTACCCTGGAGGAATTCTTGAGCGGATGGTTCGTCCCTGCAGTAAGCCACGTGTTTGTCGAAATCTCTTTCCTTCGAAACAATGTATGAGAATCGATGGGTTTTGCGATTTTTTAATTTCAAAGCGGAGATTACGATTGATTGAATCTTACCAGTCTCAAGAAAGTCTTGCCCAGCATGCGTGGTTGATCCGCGTAGTACTTGACGCCCTCGATCAACACCCTACCGAACGATCTAATTAAAAAAGGAATTAATCATCATGCCACACAAACCCACGCCTACCGGTTAAGGGTAGTTAGGAATCAGCTCGGCTCAATCAGTCTTCGTATCGATCAAGTGGAATCGAAACTAAACCATGAAAAAAAAAACTAGTAGACAATTGATTAGAGTCATTATTTCGGGTTCGTAAAAAACGATCGTGATTATTGGGTAACGAACAATCGCGCCTCAGAGGTACGGACATACTTGTCACGATTTGAATAGAACTTCGATTTGGTCACGTAGTCAATGAAGTAGACACAGAGTTTCTCTTACGAATAGAACATGAATCAGGGTGAATATCGAATATATGTCAAAAGTTCCAATATCGAAATCATATATGACTCGAATTCTACAAGACGCTCATGGACTAGCTAAAGGTGACTCAAAAATGGCTTCACTATTGTCGTTGCGTTACCTTCTTTACCTGCTGAATTATAGGTCATAGATAAGTCACGCAGAAATATGAAAGAAGCACGTGGATAGTAGTGAGAGCATTGTATGGTCAGCCATAATTGGCTCCTGAGTGACCGATAACAGACTCAACGAGTGATGGGATACTTGATATTCTGTTGGATACTCGTATTCAGGATCAGCTTTCACACCCTGAATCATGAAGATTTCTTATCCATGATACGAGAACCCTGTGGAAATTTCTAGATTTTCACGAGTCAATTCAATTGTCGAATATGTCAAGTGTTCAATTAGGAATAATAGATACTGCAGAAATGGACTGACGTCTGGCCTTTGGAAGCTCTTTCAATCATCAGGTCTGACTCGATGTATGGGCTCAAAAAACAGGGAAATTGTTCTTGAAGAATGACTTTGACGTCTTTTGATTATTTTCTGAAGAAAATTTTTGAAATCTTTGAACTCATTGGCATGACTCCTAGACTTCTTGAGAAGTACCAAATTCTTTGGGTATACAGTGAAGCCTCATTCATACGTTTTTCAAGGTGTATGGTAACAATTACGTATAAGTGTCAGTTACCAGGACCAAAGAAATGTTACTTATAACCGAGAAAGACGTACAAGTACGAGTCGTATGTATGAAGATGTCCAAATGACACTCTGTCAATGTAATTTCAATAGAATTTCTCAACGAGTACATTCCGTCATTACAGTAATTTTGGGGAATGACGAGTCAGATATTTAAGAAACAAACCGTAAGATGGTGATCAGTGATTCATTTTTTGTATCCATTTTTACATTACATGAGTCACTTGACACAAAAAAAAGTTGAAAAAAAAATTGGCACAATTGCACTAGAGTTTTCGATCAGGGTTTCACGTGATAGGGTAATAAATCTCTGTCACATGAGAAACATGTGGTAAAAACTTGAGCTTCGACAAGGTCAAGGATGACAAAAATGGTGCAATACAACCGGCTCCAAGGGGAGGACGAAAAACAAACATCATTTAACACCACATTGTGAATGGCGACTAGACAAGGACACATTAAACCACACGAAAATTCAAAATCAAGACTTACGTAGCTTACTGTGTGATTGCTAAGGGAATGATAGTTTTATTTGGCTAGATTTCGTGTGGATGTGATTTGTTATCTGAATCTGAGCGTTGTGTGTGACTGCAGTTTTAGTGTTTGAACTTTGTGCCATTAGGAATAATTGATATGATCGTGTATTCAAATTACTGCCTGTTCGAATCGAGGTTTGTTCTACGTTTTTCTGTTTCAAATGATCGATGAGCATGATTATCGTGTCTGCCCAAGCTTGGCACTGGGGACTGTTCTTTTTTCTCAAAGAAATGTCTAAGTGTGAGTTTAACCGGAGTCGATACATACGTGTTGTGAAACTCAGCTATTTGCTTCAGGTTCGTAAATATGAGATCTTTGTTGTCGCGAACGACTCTGGGCACTCCTGGCTGATCCAATGGCTTCAAGTAACGTTCAACCACCGCCTGTATATCCCTGCCAAATTCTTCTTCAGTTTCGACGAGCTCCTTTATCACGGCTCTGAAATACATCAGTCAAATCATCAACGAATCCCATTCCACAATCTTATCGGAATCAAATTGAACAATTTTCTCGCTTGCATTCGATTCTCTCCGTGTTGAAAATCAACTAATTTCAGATTCCGGTTGCCAAGATAATCAAGAACCAAGAGCAGATTAATAAAACATTTGACGTTATACTTACTCTCGCCGGAAGTGAGAGTCCTCGGGTCGGGCTTGGCTCGTCAGGGTGGAACTTTCCTCGCTTATCAT
Organism: Euura saliciscinereae; assembly: GCA_018420115.1. NCBI lineage: Eukaryota > Metazoa > Arthropoda > Insecta > Hymenoptera > Tenthredinidae > Euura > Euura saliciscinereae. Next base: position 4,059 of record JAFFZH010006924.1, read on the forward strand.
CGTCTGCTTGACGACGTTCGACGGTACCCATCCTTCTTTGCCATCGTTGGTTCGCACGTACACCCTAAAATTCGACAATAGGTAAGCGACGTTCACGATAGCTCTAGTGGTTGAAACAATGAGTTGAAAATCGAACGAAATTTGATGATTTTTGCTAAGTCTGTAAATTCGATGACGTCTCGAACATGAGATGATCCTGGAAGATTGAAAATTTTTTAGACCAGCTTTATTACTGATCGCTAATCGTGTTTAAATCTCTTCAACGGTCATTCGATTGTGTGTTTGTTCATCCGCAGGTTGTAACATTGTCGAGAAAACATTCTCGATCGTAAATCTAATTTTATTTCGTCGAGCATGTTTATATAAAACTATTTCTTTTATCGTTATCTTGTGTTATGATCAGTTTGAATACCGCAGAAGAAGAAGGGTGCCATTTCCCATTTTTGGCGTTGAACAAAATTCTTATTATGCACCATTTTTTTCTTCGTGTTTCTAGAAAAAGAAAAAGAAAAAACAAAATTCCCAAGATCTCAGATCCAATGCCAGCGAATTTAATGTCTGTTGAATGGGCCAGGATTCCACCGATACGACGACGTAGGTAAGCACAGTCTTAGTCACTGTTCTAGTTTTACCACGCTTATACACCCACGTATATCGAATCTATTCATATTCCAGAGTGATACGCGAGACGGAGAATCAGAGTCTGAGAAAATCGTCTCTCAGAGAAGAAATTGAGTAATTTCTTCAGCCACATCAGACTATAGCGACATTTTCATACACTGAATCTTCATTTTACCATCCACAGAATAATCTGCCAGGATAAGTCTCGCTGTTAATAGCGCCCATTGCAGTCTTGACGGTTGTTACAAAATCGTATCAGTCCCGGTATCAATCAATTAATGGATGGTATCCAAAGAACTTGTAACACGCAATGATGCGATGGCCCATTAAAAATTATCGCCCACATTTGCCAAAAGTTCAGCTGCGCAGGTTTAACAAACGTAATTTAACATCGGTTTGACAATAAATCTCATGAAGAGTCTGCAAAGTCCTTATTTAGATGAGGAGTAGTTAGAGATTCGAGGTCAAAAGTCAATATCAAACTTTGACTATCGTCGAATAATTTCCAAAACCTTTGGCTCATCACTGATCAAATGAGTGAACGTGATCTTGGATCAGTGTTTGATCTCATGTGTCACATTCTTACCACCTGTTACGTCGTTTGACGTTCCGATCAGCTGTGCCTCCGTTACCCAAGCGAACGTCACGATGCATCTCTATAGATACTCCCGACCTGTACCACGAGTAGAAATATAAACAGGGTGTACGAAAATTGGCAGCACTTCTGGTCTTGTTAAGAGTTTCCGTGGTCACGGTCGGATAATTTTTAATTTTAGACATTATAAATAATTAATAAAACACCTGGCTACTCAGGAGCCTGCTCGTTAGCATCACCTCTAGCTCCTCATTATCCGTATAATTAGCCAAGGTCTGGGTGAAACTTTGAAACATTTATGTACTGCTTTCAAAGTTGAGAGCAATTAGTCGAAATTGGACCAACTGATGTCCGTATCGTGAAGACCTCGAATTTCTTAAGATGATTCCTGACGGACTTCGTAACGTACCTGTCGTTGGTACCGTTTAATTTAGTGACCCTCGCTCTTGGATCTGCATGGTTCCTCCGAGGTCGTATCGAGAGTTTGTGTTTGGCCGCAGAATTGTCTAACCTCACGCCAACCTCACCTCCGACTTCAAGGTCGGGGTCGCTCTTCATTTTCCTACAACATTTCAAGGTCTGAAGTTTCCTCGACCTTGGAAGCCCCTCGGTCTCTTCTCTTTCAGCAATTACGTTAATCGCGTGTCGTGCAACATCTGATGGCTGATTAAAAGCTGCGCCACACTACTTTTTTCTCATTCTGGTTGTTCTTAAGCGGGGTTAAGCACTTGCGATCACTTGTTTAGTAGCGCGACACCTTTAAGCATCAAACTAGTAGACGAAACTGTAACCTAAACCAAAACCTTTATCGATGCAACGGGATTTGCAAGATCAAAAGAAGCTTTTCATATCCTAGAATTTCTACTTTGATACCCCAGCTTGCAGATCATAAATCATACCCTTAGCTTTGATGTCCAATGAATGTCTGTGTTAATGTTTTGTGAATCAATTTTTTAGGAACTTATTGGCATGTATCCTGTTTTCGAAATATTTCGAATTCAAGAGCATGAGCAGTTTGTTAGTTTAGTTCATTCGAGTTCCTGATCCCCCCGAATTATTTCTCCCAAAGCTTGTTAGTTTTAGTTGAGATTTAATCATCGTTGCATTAGCCTCGCCACGGTAGCAAGTTGTCATAGCATGTGACACAGGACGTAAATAGATGCACCAGGAGATAGGAGAACTCAGAGGGTCTTCGAAATTCTTGAAGACAACCTGCAGAGTTATTCGTGAAAATATACAAACGATGCTGGTATAACGAGTCGCTCGTTTTCCGATGTTATGTTTCATGATGAGATAGCGCTGACAAATATAAGTCTCGTTTGGTCGATGTTAAGGAAGGTAAATAACGTAAAATTGAGAATTTCAAACTGAACTATTACGCGGATTATTGCTGTTGCATGTTTCACGTTTCCAGAACCGAGGCAATTGGGTTAATGGTTGCAGTATGTTTGGAAAGATTTACGCTCAGACGTCATGTACCACGCAGCTTTGGTTCATATTTTATAAACCGAACGTAAATGCGATAATTTTTTAAAATTTATTTTCAGTTGGTCAATGGACTAGGTGAAGCCGAATAAAGACTGCAGAACTTGTACCGCATGTCTTCGTGAAGTAGATTTACACGTTGTTTGACGTCAAAGAAGCGTTTGTTTTGACAAGACGTACTACTTCTTGTTCGTATTATAATTTGCTAGTTGCTCCAACGCGCGCGGAAATCTGGGTAACGTGCGGGCTCTAAATTCGGGGTCGATGAACCTGTGAAAGTATTTATTAACGCTTCATGGAAATTTCCGAAAATACTGTGCAAGAAAGTAAGTGGTAAATTTACGATTGACAACCGGTCTTGATCGTTTTACGCGTTGCTTCAACGACGGAGATCCGCGAATTCTTTCCGTCGACCGTCGCAGACTTTTAAATAAACGCGTTGATTGATCGATTTCGAAATTCGCTCTAACTTCGGATCGGCCAAACTCTTACAACCAAGCTGTAAATTTCCTCCGTTGGGAAGTCAGCGAAGTTAAAAAAAAAGTTTGAAGAAAAAGTCCGGGTAAAAATACTGCGAGAAAATAAGCAACCTCAACCAGTCGGGGCAACGATCTTTGCGCGGGATTCTCGGTGCAACAAGAGTTTGCCATCGTAAGCCACGTTACAGTCGAGAAATCTTCTTTGATTGTTGCGTCCACACATTTGTTCGTTGATATCAGCAGGAGGAACTGGGATTAGTGCAAAGCGAAGCATTGCGTTAGAAACTCTTGTTAATCGATTCTATGTTGTGCTGTTTGGTCTTTTTAGCAAAGATGATTTTCAAGAATCATTGGGATCACTCGAAGCTTTAAGAAGTCTATGTCTGACACTGCACGAAGTTCTGTGTCTGACACTGATATGTTTTTGAAATTTGAAGAGCCCCAAACTTACTTTGCGGATTCGGCGTGTTCGACCGCCTCAACGATGTCTCCGATCGCGACCGAAACCCCATCTTCTCCTTCGGCCTCGTAGTCCTGGACGACTACATAGTGCTCGGAAGAAACCTGGAAAGAAGAACAACGGATTATAATCTGCTTGGCTTGTAACAATGGGTTCGAGGCGGCAGACAAGATACGAGAACGTCAAAACCGGAGCTTGCGAATTGGAGCAGTTTTTTTTTAAACCGTCCGTCTATTTGTAATTCCTTCACGAATCGTCTCTACCGTCATTACCGACTCGCAGCTATTGTTGGGGTGAAGACTGCTGAGCCTCCTGAAGCTAGGGGTATTTTCTCTGCTCGCTGAATACGCTCCGAATTGTTCAGACTTCGATAAACTAACTCCGCTGCTTTCGTATTTCATCCCATTTACAATCCCAAATCCGTCGAGACTGCTGGCTGCAGACGTAACGGAATTGGTTCCGGTAACAACAGACGCCATTTCTCCGTCCGCTTCGTCGTCTCCAGCAACCGGACAGCAGTACATCGAAAAGCGATGTGCGGTTGGTCGGTTCAATCGAAGGGCAGAAAAAACGTGGAGAGGTTCGAAGTGGCTAATCCCATCCTCGCTCAGGACGGTGTAAGAGACTTGACCGGTAAGAACAGCCCTCGAAGCTTCCCTGGGAACAACAGCCTGCATGCCCTGCTTCAGTATCATGAAAATTGCGGAAGGCTTGTGGTTCCGCTTCAATAGAAATTCTTCTATCGCTAAGCTGTTCTCGGCGTGAAGTAAAGCGGTCGGAACATCGGCGGAAGATTGAAGTGGAGCTTCTTCAGGGACTATCATGAGGGCTGCGCTCTCTCGGACGAGGGCTCGGAGCCGGGGATCCGACTTTGCCAGCTCTGGATCGCTGCATAAGTCTCTTAGGGCTGTGCTGAATTGTGGTCTCTGTTCAGCCAGCTGCCGCATCACGGTCAGTCTTTTTAGGATATCGACTGTCAGCGGGTCCTCAGACAATGCTTTCGTCGACTTTTGGTCGGATATTACTGCCAAGAGACTGCTGGCAGTGGAGGACATGCCAAGCGCCCTGGCAAGGCCTATGGCTTGGAGTAGCAGGTCGCGAACGTTTGCGGCATCGTCGTTAAGCAGTTCTTGAACCTTGAGTTCACTGGATTCTCGTATAGCGTTGACAATCGCTTTGTGCAGTATCTCTGCAGCCTCTTTTTCTGTGACGAACCCCGCCTTGTCTTCGGAGACTTTGCGCAAAACTCGTGACACCAGGTCTGGGTTATTCTTTGAAACGGTTCTGAAGGCTGCTCCGACCACGTCGCTGCCCTCTTCGTCGTCGAGTACGGCTGAGAGTCTTTCCAGAACCACGTCGTCCTTCAACGCCTTTTCGCCTATCGTCGATTTGAGAATGTCTACCTTGTTGCTACTTGCTTCTAACAAGTCCAGGAGAACACCGTGACAGACGAGGCTTCGGTTTTGGGGAACGAGCAGCAGCTTGTGCACCTCTTGCACAGCGTTCTCGAAATTCAAGGAATCTCTTCGCAAGAGAACATTGAAGGACTCGCTGATTGCAGAGAAGACGTAGTCTTGGTCTTCCTCGTCATCGGTTGCCTGCATTTGTGTGATCGCCAGCGCTGCTGCCATGACGGCAGCTCTCACCGCTGATTGGATAACGTCGTTGCTCCCATCGCCGTTCTCGTGGTGCTTTTCACCGTTCATAAACGGTTTAGTACCAGTCGGAGATATTCGTCCATTCGCTGTCTTTCCGGACACATTTTGTTCCACTATGTTACTGGCTAGACGAGCGACCGTTGATACGACCTGCGCCATTTTCACAGCTGCGTCACCCTGGAGTCCAAGTTTTTCTACAAGCTCCAAGGCGTGCTCAAGCGCCACGGATCTCGGGTCAACGTCCACGTTGACTTTAGGTAATTCCGTAGGGAACTGTCGACCCACTGACATTCCGGCTTCAGACAATTGTCTCAGCATTCTTGCATCTATGCTCATCTCGCCCTGATGTCCGACCGCGGCGGTGTCGTGGTTCAAGTAATGTCTCGGTCTCAAGAGACGCAGTTCTTCCGGCGTCACTTCGAAACCTTGCACTGAGAACTCCAGCCCTCCTTCGGGAGTGTCGGTCAAATCTGGGGCCACGAATCGCGGACCTTCTTCTGTCTGGACGATTTGACCCGGCACAAAGATAACTCCGCGGTCACCCGCCTCCACCACTCGACCTGGGACGAATCTTGGTCCGTCCGGAGTGTCGACCACTTGTCCAGGCACGAATCTAGAACCTTCATCTTCCGTCGAGATCACTTGACCAGGGATGAACGTGGGCCCAGCTTTGGTTTCGACTATCTGCCCAGGAACGAAGCGCGGTCCTTCAGCAGTTTCGACGGTTTGACCAGGAACGAATTTAGGGCCAGTTCGAGTCTCTACCACCTGCCCAGGCACAAATTTGGGCCCCTCCGTTGTCTCGACGACCTGGCCGGGGACAAACTGCTCCCCATTTTCCGTCATGACCACTTGTCCGGGTACAAAACCGTCGTCAGTCATCATACCAGGAACGAATCTCGGCCCATCTTTACCGCCACGAACAAGTCGCCCGGGTACAACTTTTTTCCCTCCGGGTGGTAGCATCTTTGCAGACTCTGGGAAGAATTCTACACCTTTTTCCGTTTGCACCATGTGGCCAAAGACCTCGTCCATGGCGCTAGAGAGCGATAACACACTCGCGGTTTTCGGATCTATCGGTATTCCCACTGGACCAGCTTCGAGGAACACTACATCCTCGAGATTCTTCGCTGATGCAAATTCAAAGTTTTCGTTGCCTTCCATAATCGTCGTTGTTCCCGGCACGAATCTTTCTCCTTCGGAGGTCTTCAGGATCTGGCCTTCGACGAACTTCCGTCCTTCGGGTGTCTTCAAGGTCGTGCCTGCCACGAATTTGGGACCGTTCTCGGTATCGACGGTGACTCCAGGGACGAAGCGCGTCCCTCCGCTACTCAGGGTGACATTTTGACCAGGAACGAAACTCGGACCCTCCGATGTCAGCATTGTCTGACCAGGCACGAATGTTGACTCACCGGTCGGTGTTTTGAGGCATTGACCCGGAATAAATTCCCAAGATTCACCACGCTGCACGCTCTGTCCCGGGATGAAGAGCTGCTCGCCTTCGTCGTTGGTCAGAGTTTGACCAGGCATAAAACACCGGGAACCGTCTTCCGCGATGACAGTCTGTCCAGGCAGGAATTCCAACTCCTCCGTAACCTGGCCAGCGACGAACTTCGGCCCCACGTCAGTCAGTACGGTCTGACCCTGAACAAACCTTGGCCCCTCAGCAGTGACGATAGTCTGCCCTTGAACAAACCGAATCCCGTTTGCAGTTGGCAACGTTTGTCCAGCAACGAACATAGGTGTTTTCTTATTCTCCGATTCAGCGACATCAATGACCTGCCCAGGTATGAGAATGGGCCCATCAGGCGTGTTTACTGTGAACCCAGGAACAAATGCGGGACCGTGCGGCGTTCGGACTGTCTGTCCAGGAACGAAGACTGGACCGGTAGGCGTCTGGATGGTTTGACCAGCGATGAATCTCTGCGCTGATTCGATGTCGAGTTTCAGGCCCCTCACCTTGTGCATTTCTGTCTTTACCCCAGTCCCCAATTTTCGGACAAGCTCGGGGATCTCGTCGATCTTGGGAAGCGTCTCAACGGCCTTCCTATCGACGGCATTGAACTTGGCGATCACGTCAGCTGTTAGTTCAAGATCCTGGGGTGGAATGTTTGTCAGAGCGACCTGAAGCTCCGGATCCGGTTCGGCGTTCAGTGGCTTGAAAGGTGCGACCACGGCGATGGTTTCCAATCCACCAGGTTCCTCATAAATCGGCGAACCTACGGTGCCAGTGGCCGTCTTCTCCAGGTCTATTGTTTTCGCGTCAGCCTTAATCGGGCCAGGCATTTTATCGACGACCGGGACACCGTTCGCCAGGGCTGAGTCCTTCTCGAAAGTGTTCCAGTCCCATGTTTCGATCAAAGGCTTCACCAGGTCTCGCCAATCGCCGGAAAACGCGTGGAGAGATCCTCCACTGGTCACACTCGTTTCAAGACTGACGTGCTTCCAGTCCTGCGTCTCTTCCTTCGCCTCTTCCTTGACACTGTGGAGTTTGACTTGTTTAACGTGTTTGAGTTCTTCTTCATCAGCGGCCTTCTCTTTGTCCTCGAATATTTTTTTCGCGTAGCTGAGACCAGCCTGTCGTTTTCTCTTCCGCTTCCTCGCCTCAGCTTCCAGTCTTTCCCGTTCCTTGAGGACGTCTTCGCGCGGTCCCATGCCGTCGTAAAGATTCTCGTAGTTATCGAGATCCTTGAAGTCGACGGAGACGTTCTTTCCTTTTTTCAATCTCAAAAGAACCGTGTCGCAATCTCTTGACAACATAACGTCACGCACGTCTCCGTCACGGACTGCCGCCTCCAGACGAGCTGGGAAGACGAGACTGCACCTGCGTTCTTCGACCGTGTAGACGAACCTCGCACCATCTTCTTCTGGCGACGGTTGCTTGGCGTCCAGGATATCTCTGAGCACTTTTTGCTGCTCATTCTCCGAGTCCAGGATCGGGAAGACGTACCGATAGTCCTGTAGCGCTACGTGCTTCTTTTTCTCCCCGACGACGATACCCCCTGTGAAATGGTGCGGGCCTAATCCTGGAGCGTTTGTTACTCTGCATTTCGTTTTACCGGTACCACGAGTACCGAGTAATACGGGAATGTAGTGATGAGTCGGTAGCCCGTAGGCCTTTCCGGTTATTCTACACCAGCGTTTCGCTGCCGCTGGACTGATCGGTGGAAGCAGAGGGAAATAGTTGGGCTTCGGAAGGCCTCTGCTCCTTCCGGTTATCCTGCAGTATGACATTGTCCGTTTGTGAAACCTCCTCCTCTTTCATTCACTCTTATTTATCTGTTCTCTCTCCCACAGTGTTTTTTTGTTATTCACAATCAGTTTAGTTTCGTCTGACTGACATGGGTCCGCCAACAACTGTCTATCACACTCTTGAGCTCGGTCACAGGCTTCTGACTAGGCTAAGTTTAATTCTAGTCATTCACCTTCCTGTCACAGGTTTAGTTCTCGAAATAAACCAGTTAATGATCCTCTACCCTAGACGAACACTAAGCACTGGGTAAGGCTCTCAAACTCTGCGGATAATTTCTTCACTCTTGCGAATATTAATAATCCCTCGACCTCTTTCGACAGGATTCTTTCAGATTCTAAACACTCCCCCATCATGAACACTGCACTATACTTTTTCCACTTCAATTCTCTTATCCTTCCGCAAGAGGCACTTAATTATAAATCGAAATCATTAACATTTTTTCAAAATAACAAAATAGGTACAGTCTCTTTTGGTCACAATATTGCCTTCATTATCACTCTCACAATTGAGTCACTAATTCGTAGATTTAATTTCCGCTTTATAATTTGTTTGAAACCATATTTAACACTGTCTTTTTTTACATAGATTAATGTCAGGCATTCCGCTATCACTTCCGTATCTATTTTCAGTCGTATTTTTATCGTAATCCAATGCTGAATCGCTTGACAGTCGAACCGGAACAGTTGTCGGCTGTTGATTTATGCTCAAACACTCTTCGCTCTTCGTGGTCGAATCCAATTTGTTTCACGGAGAACTTTCAAGTGGATATATTTTTTATTGCCTCTGTTCGCGGTCTGTGCTAGACGCCGATTAAGAAACGATTAGCGACGCGTCATCAAATTTTAACAATCGTGTATTCTTCTCTGTGGCAATTCAATTTATTCCTCGTTTACCAGAGTTTACATCAATCAATTGTCCCACGTTTCTTTGTTTTATCGTTTTTCCTTCTATTCGTATCGTTGTGTTTTCAGAATTGATTGGATCTCACACATCGTGTCCAGAGTTCGTTGATCGTTTGTTAATCTCCACTCGATGATCTAATGAGCAGTTTTAAAAGTGTCGACAGTCTGAGGAGGCGACCGGGCGTTCTTACATATTTTCGATCGTAGATTCTCGTCTGGTTTTGATAAATAAAAATATATATAAAAAAATAGGCTTATATTACTCGACGCGGTCACTTCCCGACTGCTACTCGCTCCTACGGGAGAGAAGTGGCCCGTGGTCTTCGCGTTCGCCTCGTGATTCTTCAGAGTCGTTCTCTCGACGAGCTTCCCCTCGAACAGAAATAGACCAGCGCTGCTGCGCTACACTTCTCTAATACACATCTTTAGAAACCGTGGACCACCGTTGTACGCAAAACGGTTTATCGCCGAGGAAGACACCCTCGCTTTTTGCGAATCATCGTTCATGAAAAACCCCGATAAGAATTAAGACCGCCAGAAGCATCTCAAAAGCTTTGAACCAATGATAGAGTCACGATGACCCTTCCGCGTTTTTGTTCAAGGTCGAGGTCATTTCCTATCATCGAAGATCTTGAATTTCTTGATTTTCTACAATGGAGTCAAGGTCGACCAATGACTGATAATTTTGGATGACCGAAAATAGGCTTTCATGCACACTCACTGCAGTCTCTGACGTGTTCCGTTGCCACAGATGCTGCGAAGTGGTATTAAAAGAAAAAATGTTGCATCTTAGATTAGAGCATCAAAGTCAATTTTAAAAGAACCAGAATACATTTTCGATGACATTGAATGTCCGCAAGTTCTGACGATTTCAAAGAAAGACAAGGAATCGTGGTGCCATGATTGATTTGGTACCTGCAACTCTAATTATAAACATCTGTCTCTAGACAAACGTGTATTTTTGGATTTCGTTGACGGAGCGCAGCGGAGAACGCACGCGTTCAATTCTTTCTAGAAGAATGCGAGCCTGTTCGAGGGAATGTTAATTGGGAAGTATTCCTGTCTGCGTTACTCTTCACCAGGAGATTGACTCCATGACCGTAAAATATTGAACCGATCAAGGCTCTCGATTTTGCATCTCGATGTTTATCAAGTACCTACGGTATAGCTACCATGGACAGATTGATAGACGAGTTGACAGTTTTATTCGAACCATTATGAAGGGTACTCGTTGAGAGATTTGCAAGACCGACGACTTCGTATAGCGTATCGAAATGTGGAGCATTCGGACGGATGATTCGTTTGCGTGAAGTAACGACAGAAAGTAGCTGAAAATTGTTGCAGTGACATTATATAAATTTGATCATTCGCTTTGTTATTGCCCATGCACTATTACCGAAGGATAATAACTTTCGGTTAAACGGATCGTAAACTGCATGACTGAATAACATTTGGCAAAGAGAGTCTCCCGGTCCGGAGGGATAAGAACCACCCGCGTTGTCGATAAACCAGACGCGACACTCGTGATATGCTCAATTTCACATTCTATGCAACGATTTCTCATCGATTACAAATTTTCGAAATACCAGACGCTGCCAAGTAGGTTTCCCGATTTATCAGGTCCACGACCTCTTTTCTGTTTTTCGTTTTCAGCATTGAAATTATTCTAAGCACCAGACGCCGCTACGTGGTGGCCAAAACACTGATTAATTATTAGGGCTGAGTACTCGAACGTCTCGTGAAACGGTCAAATGACGGTGATTGCACTGGCGAGTGAACTAGAAATATTTAAAAACCGATTATAGTGCCGCTCAAGAGTGTCCCGTGTGATTTAGTGAGCTATTAGCTTCACGCCTCTCTCGCCATAGCCTATTGGCACGTTAGTTGTAAATTTTGACGGACTGCCAAAGCTTACAGTCTTGTTCAACTTGATCTCTTGCCACTTATTGTTATTTACGCGCCTAGGAAAAATACCTTCAAAACTTGAATCGATGTAGGCAGAAGCAAAAGCTTGACATGGAATCACAATTTTTGAAAATAGTTTACCGAGCTTGTAATTAGAACGACTATAACTAATGGAAACACGGAGTTGGCAGCAAATTTGTCCCCTTTGCACCTGGGTGACGATAAAAAAGAGCAAAAACAAAGAAATGGGATCTCATCTGGTTCAGCTGACCGCGTGAAACCGTCAGGCGTCGTTTGGAACCGTCCCTGCATACGCGATACTGAGGTAACTAGCTTCCAAGAAATTATAATTATAGAGACGAAGAGAATCGAGTGACTCGGAGGCAGTAAATCACAACGGACATAAGAATCCGGAAATTGCTGGTCGAATACTTACAGCTAATATAACCTGGTATAAAAAAATTCATCGAACAAGAATCCGCAGCGTGTGCTACCGGAGAACATTGCGGGAGTGATTGGGATGGCGTTGAGTCCCCCGGCTTACTCGGAGCTTTGGCAACGGACCAGAATCTCCTTAACTCCAAGACGCCGTTGCGTTTTGGTTTAATTTAGACGTTCGCGATACCCGAGCAAACCGTCATACCGCAGACCATAGTCTCGGAGCAATGGAGCTTAGCGCGGAGCTGATCGCTGGTTGCAAGTTTGTTAATGTGATGTAACGCGTGTTTGGTCACTCGTGTCTTGTCGTACACGGATTCCTCGCCTGTTCGATTAGTCACTATATTCCGAGGACGTCGTGTCTGGGGATTCGGGCCGTTTCTTTGACCTGGTGACAAGTGGTCATCAATTGATCGCCGAACTGGACTCACCTCGAACGAACTACGGATGATTTCGGTGGTCGTTGTTAGTTCTTGAATCTTCTCGCTCCCCCCCACCAATATCCGGCTTAGCTCGGCGGAAAATTCTGAAACAGGAAATATTCACGCGTCTTGAGATGTGATTCAAAACAAATTCCTCAATATTTTTAGAATATTTGTTACTCTAGAGCGTTCATTGAGGTAATGCCAAACTAGTTATTTTAGTCATGCCACTATATCAACGTCTGGATGGCAATAATCCTCCGCCGTTTGAACAATCAAACTTGTGTCTTTGATTTACAACTTTATGCCACACCAGACACGCTCCACTTTATAATCAATGTCTCCTCAAAGCGGAGCAAGATATTTCAATTTCACATTTCAAATGCGACGATTCACCCAATATTTACCTCCCTTTCTGGCATAAAGTCATGTAATACTCACACTGAACGAATTGATCAGAAAATGAATGTAGGATTTTTCAAGTCCCGAATTATACTGATTAGTCACTTTCGTCTAAAAATATCAAGCCAGGAGTCTGACGATGATGGATTTGTACACAGAGGAAAGTTTCGTGTTCTAGAAAATCCAACCAAATTTCTGTGCTTATTTTGAATATATTTGACACTATTTTTTTATTGAAAAGAACACAGAATTCTCGAGCTAAAACAATTGTTCTGTTTTCTCACCTTTTTTCCTCTTCGAAGAGGAACTTGTGAAGGAACTGGTGAAGGCCATGACGTACGATGGATTCTACGGCATCGTCCTGCAGCACATGATAAACTAGATTGACGATAAATTCATAAAAAAATCACGATTTCATTCTTCATTTTTAAGAGCAAGGGGATAAAAATACGATTTCGAGACTGACTTATGCACATATGTGCACAATCATTCTAAACTTAAAATTGACTGATTCAAAATAAAGCGCGCGGAATCTCAGACTCGGAAGGTAAGAGGCATTCGGTGGTCCGTGATATGTGTGAATTTGTATAAAACCGACTCTGCTGCCATCTCACTACATAGTCTGGCAATGACTCGAGCTTTTGGAAGCTCGACCATGAGGAAGTCTCGGCAGTCGGTTCTTGCGGCGCGCGTCTTCTCCCAGAGGTATGAGAAACGAGTATCACGCCGTGTCTCACCGAGATTTATTCTTGACCAGGGGATTCCCCAGTCCTGAACAAACTACTATCCGCTTAATTACTCGAACTACAAGTTCCGGCTACATTACAGATCAAAAACGGAAAAAAATGCCGATAACGACACGAAGAAGCCAATCTACAGTCTCATCAACAGGTTGCTGGAATTCGCCGCGTAACTTAGAGACCGGAAAGTACAACAAACAAACTTTCCAAGCTTCCGATATCGGAGTATCAGAGTACTGCACGAGCTCAGAGACATTTCCGAAGAACTGAACGTGCTAAACTTTGTTTTCTCCGTTTCAGGTTCTTCGAAATATCGAGTGGCTATTTGGAAGTAAAGTTTGAGCTTTTTTTTAAAACGTGTAGCCTTTACAGAGCGGCAACACGAGCCGGTAGATTCTATTTCCGGCGCGCGCGCGCGGGACTGAATCTTTTGAGGACTGGCTAGCTAGTGGGCACCGTTAGGGTATCTGGCCGCATTTTCTTGCATTTCGAAGAGTTAATTGGGTCACTTCCGCTGTCAATTTCAGCCTCAGCGATCAAGGTTCAAATGAGTTAAACACCCTGACCAGCGCCGCGGGCGTCTGCAGGGCGGAGAGGCGCCATTTTGGTTCCGCTTGTTCATATTTTACGGCGCGTTAACACGCTGCGGAACTGACACTGGGACGATATTAGAACAGCCCGCCAAAATTTCTTCACCAGAAAAAACAAACGGAGCCCGCTGCTGCTGACCTTAGTCACCACCATTCGAACGAGCTGTTTTATAATTAAGATACTCGGATCGCTTCTGCAGTTACCGAACCAGTCAACGATCTATACGTAATCCATCCGACCACTGGCAATCATTCGGTGGCCAAATTTATCCGGTATTACAGGGATAATTTAAAAATAAGCCAGCTACAATGTCCTCAGCTGTTGTTTGTACGATTCTGATTTATAATTTGATTTTATTTAAATTCCAGCACGTGTGCTTCGCCGTAATCCTCAGTGGACAGTTCATTTTTTATATAGAAGCTAATATTAAACGACCTGATTCACTTCCGATGAAATTAAAACAGCGATAAAGATTCTTTTTTTTATGCTTGAATTTCGGTTGTTGTATTTTCGAAGATTGACTATTTCGCGTGTGACATTTACGCGGAGAAATCACAGACCACAGACTTCCGCTTGAAGGTAATATTAACGGATCGTAGCGATGATCGAGGAACACAGCACCGAAATAATATAAAGGTGAAAACCTGATATTAATACACAATTTAAACCCGCGGAGGCCGAGAGCCAGAAAGCTCGGAAAAATCATAAAATATTTGAACACTGAATTACTCATTCGACACTTGCACAACACGCGCATTAAAATTAGAATACTGACGTCTAGTTATTATCTTGCGATTTAACTCACCTCCAAGCAAATAGTATACAATTTTATTATGTTTTTTTATATATTTTTTCTCAACTGTTATTAGCTCGAGAGTAAACGGTCAATTGGCTTTAGAGTTGTTCCTAATTAAAATCACTGGTTGCTCGTCACTTTGGCAGAATACCCGAATAAATCGAGGTGGTGGAGGGCCGGTCGAAGGCTATCTCGAGACTGCTACCAACGCTAGAACCAAGGCGTCGCGACGCCTCCGTCTCTTGCCCGCTCGACGTGCACCGACATCAAACTTCCTATTAATTAAACCCAGCGGCAACGTCGATTTACGATCGGTCAAGTCATTGCGCATGCAATTTTTACGTCTGATCGTTACTCTTCTTTTCAAATAATTAATCAACGATTCAACGACGTTGAACACTTTTCTGTAATTTATTTGTTTCAATTAAAAACCCCGTAATTTTACATCACGTAACAGAAACCGTTACATAAATAAAATGGCGTGAAATCTTCAGTGTCTTTAAGACTGTTCAGAAACTCTCCATCAATTTCATTCATTTATTTGTATAGCACTAAACTACTCATAGAATTGGTGCGAATTGACTCGAGTTGACTCTTCAAGAATATTTAGAGTATAGACTGCTCGATGATTAATTGAAGCTGTTTTCTATTATCGCTTGTCTACTGTTGGAATCAAGAAACTATATTCTTGTCTAAAATGAGGAATTTAAGAATTTTTCTTCTTCTCGACGAAAAAAGACACTGTGCCAAAAAAATCTATGACTGCATATGGAATTGGCAAAAATTGTTTTGAAAATAGACCCAGTCGACGGTTTAACGTTACCTCACTATCTCTCTCGAAACCATGACTAAATATAGATTCCAGCTACTATAAAGATCAGTTATATATATTTTTTTCACAACCCTTGCGTCGCCGCCATAATTTATCAATTTTTGAGTCGTCCCACTGATCCCATTGCCAAAGACACCGAGGGTCTCGAATAAAAGTGTAGCGATATAAATCGTTACAAAACCAAAATAACTGTAAAAGAATGTTTTGAACATCTGGTAAAAATTGTTTCTTCCCTCCTCCAACAGAGACAATCGCGAAATTTATTGATTAGAGGATTCGAAGTAAGGCGCGTATAGGCCTAAGTCGATGCTTGCATCCGCATGTAAGCACTAGCCAGCTTGTAGCTGGTTAGTTTATACAGTATAGGTGATCGAGAATCTATTTGCGTTCATCGCGTCTTCGGAGAGGGTCCAGCCGTTTGTACAGTTCCTTTTCTGTGCGGGCGGCGTCGAACCTCGCAAACTTTACCAGAGCATATTGTGCCCGTCTTCCGTGACCAGGCGTAGACGCTGTTACACATATCCTGGTAGCACCACGAGTCGATCATTAAACACCAAATCACTTCGTGCTCGGTCCAGCGACGCGCTGCATGTTCATGCGGCTCTTCCCTGTCGACGCCGTATCGAGGCCCGGGACCAACTGTCCATCCAACTGTTCGAGCCACTCAAACTTTTTGCAAAACATTTCCGGCTCCTCTAACGACTCAGACAGTCTTTGCGTATGCGGCTCTCGGACACTGTCACTAAATTTCTAATTGGTAGCTGGATCAACGGAATGAGGAGTGCGGATATCCTTAATTTTGGTAAAGAACTGAGGGACTAGATTCGCTTTGGGTGGCTTAAACTTGGCCTAGCGACCGAGTCGTTTGATTCCGTGTTATTAATGCAGGCTATATAAGCTTGGAGGATATTTGAATGTAATATCAAACTAATTGAGGCCGACGCTGCGTGTCTGGCTCATGGCCAAGACGCTTTGATCGCAACTGCATAGGTATATGCTACGCGATGTTCGCGATAAGCTAAACGCTGCACAGCGTCGCTACCACGGGCCAGCTCGAAGGCAATCGATAAATGATCGATGTTCAATGATCTCGTTTCGAAGACAGACGAGAGTTGAGAGAAAAAAAAGAAGCGAAGTGATTGACCGATGACATTTTGGTAAATTTTGCGAAAGACGCGATGACACTGGGCAGTCACAGTGGCTCGATTCATCCTAACCCACGATCATCTTCTGACTGATTGATCGGACCAAGAAACGTCGACTTTTATCCCTCCGAACTAATCCTTCGCCCCTTGGGATCGAGAGTCGCTCAACTCCTGGGAGGTCGTCCAAGGACTCATGGCCTCGCGACCACTCATCCGGTCATCTCACCTCCCGGAGGAATGCAGCTACGTTTGATCAGGCAATCGTCTATCTCGAGATTTTTCTTTAGCCACGTGGCAGATGAGAAGCTCACTCTGTCTCTGAAATTGTTTCATTAGATTCGACCTACTCGTCCTGCTACTTGTCGGCTTGATCCACGCGAAAGTTTTGGAGAAATTGTCGCCTGTCGAAGCACTGACTCCAGCTCCAAGCCCCACGGCGATGCCATTTCAACAAGTGTCACCCTCCCGGTTGGCCGGTAATCAGAATGCCTTCGAGGGGCCGAGAATCGATGGGTTCGTTGCGCAGCTGGACCCGGAGAGCAGAAGGAGGCAGGAGCGTCGGGACATGCGAGGGAATCTAGGAGGGAAGGCGATCGCTTACAGCCCGATTCACTCGGAGACACTTTTGGCTGAAAAACTCGCGAAGGACGCCCTTCACTCGAAGGAGACGCAGGATAAAATTGCAGAGTTGACATCGTTGAAAGACGAGCATAAGCTGCTCGAAAAAATGTCGAAACCCGAGGGGAGAGCTCTCCGCCCGATTGATCGACACGCGCATAAAACTGCTCACAAAAGTAAAGGACATGCGAAACACAAGGGCCACGCGAACCGGAAGCACAAGAAGCACAGGAAACACGAGCGGAAACACAGGCACGCAAAACGCAGGTTGGGACGACGCAATTTGAAGGTAGGTACGTCCATTGCTCGACTCGATTATAATCAGGTCGGCTTAATTCTGTCGGAAATAAAAAGGCTCCATTCATCTAGAAAGGATCCCGAAAAACAGCACGCAAGAGGAAGAGTGGCGCGTCAATAAGTGGGGGGAGGGATAATCGGCGTGGACTCGGGGGGAAGGATAGGTCGGGGAAGTCAATCAGCAGCTATCGGAGAAAAAGGAGCGATAGGAACCTCGAGAAAACATCAGGGAGTCTCGACCGTGACCCAGTTTTAATTGAAGGACTTTCTGGCCCCGAGTCAACGCATAAAAAACACCAGGACGTAGATAAGCGAGATATGAACCACGTCAAACGATCGCACATCATCGCGAAACTCATGCGGACCACGACCCGTGATCCAAACAAGAAAAAACTGGGGGATCAGGGCATTGAATATTCGGAATACTACAGCGACAACGATGACATTGTATCACCGGATGTCAGAGTTCGTCCGAAGCTGGACGAGATGGCCGAGAACCCGGAGGAAGGACCAGTCAGGTCCGTCCGGGAAGCTGTGGACGGGAATCTACTCGATCAGAATTATTACGAGATATCGGATGCCGGGCTCGGAGACGATGGTGAAAGGTCTAAAAGAGACGATCCGAGAGCCGTCAGTGTCATGGAAGACCCGTCCGACTCCATGGAGTACGTGGACAACACTTATGGACCAGTGCCAGTCGATGGGATAGTTGATGACGGTCAAATGTCCCCGTATATCAACAATTACAATTATATTCCTGACCAGGGACCGCAGTATAATAATCCAGCTGTGATTCCGGGAGTGGGACAAGAGATTTTTCCAGATGTTCCAACGACCTTTAACCAAAATCCACCAGTGATTGAAAGTCCACTTAGTAACGTACCGTCCAACATAATTCCGTCGATTTCTAACGAACTGAATATCAATCCGATGGTGAACAATCCGCAACCAGTTGCACAAGGGCAAACTGGTCTCTCGGGAAATGTGTTATCACCGTTACCGCAGCCACAACTTGTGCAAGATAATATCCCGCGTTATGCAATCAGTAATGTGCCCTTCGTACAGTTTTCTAGTCCTGTGGCTTCTTCGGTATCAACTTTACAAGGAAAAACAGTAAGAAATTACGGTGTCATTGGACTCAATGTACCGGAAGGCGAGAGACTAGCGGAAGTCACAGCAGCTACGAGTTCAACTGCAGCTGACTTCAAGCATTCACCTTCGTACGATACTTCCGGAGAAATTGGTAGACTTCTTGCTCTGGGAACTACTGCTAAAGGGACATCAGTGCCATCAGCCTTTTCCGTCGATAACAGTTTAGCGTCTTTCGATTCTCCAGAGATTCTGTCGAGACTCCGAGATATCAGGCACCAACTGGCCCCAGAACTGATACGTCTTCATCAAAACGACGGCGTAGACAACATCCGGGCTGGTGGTCAAGTACAGGCGATATCATCGCGAGAAGTTCCTTCTAAAAAAGGGAAGAGCAAGGGGTCGGTATCGAAGAAATCTGAGGAGCAGGTAACGACAACACCGTCGGAAGATGCTGCGACCAAAAAGCACGGAGGTAGCAAAGCTTCGTCTCATGCTACCAGTACTTCACTGCCGGGCATCAGGAATGATACTAAAGCGGTTGCCAGCCAAATTTTGACGGAAATTATAGACGAACTCGAACAACTGAGATTAGAAAATCCGAAGAATGAGGACAGGGAAGGTTCGTCATCAGGTCTTCATATCGTTAGCCTTATTCGAATGATTATTTTTTGGATACACTTGGTCAGGTTTGCCCTGCAGACTAACGGGATCCTGGGTAACGGCGAGAGCTGGTGTCAGGATAGACATGAAAGTCTCGAATCACAGTGTGCAAGTCTCTTTGGACCATCTGACCTCGCCAGTAAGCACCGAGGGTCTTCTGAACGTGACTTGGAACGTGACTGGCTTCGCACCGTTCAAACGCGGAGGTCCATTCACGCTGTTGGCAACCAACAACCACACCAAAACGCTCGCAGTTTTTGTAGGTAAGTCGAAAAAAAAAAATGCTAAAAACCAACTCATCGACGAACAACAAATTTTGTGCATACATTCAGGAGCCTGCAAAGTCTGCCAGGGCATTGACACTATAGAGGGTTCATGGACTGTGTCACGGGAGCCGAGGGACTGCCGTGACTTTCAAATGTCGACCCAAATCTTCAACGAGATATTCAGACGAACCCGACTCTTCTCAGCGATTAAAGACAAGCAATCTAAACACGAGACTACCATGGTCACTACGAGTAGTAGTACATCAACGACGGAAAGCAATGCTGTAAAAGGAGTGTCGGAAAATTCTGATAAATCGCATAATCGAACCACAGAAATTAATGGCATGGAATGATACGATGTTCGGTTCCTTGATTCAGTGTGGAATCAGGGTAATCTGAAAGTGCCAATGTCTGATCGAACGAAGACATCATCAGCACCTGACGGTGAGACGGATAATGAATCGCATGACATAGAAAAAAAAGCGTAAGACATCGGTTGATGATGAAAACTGGTTGATTTTTGTACGACGAGGCTTTTCATGTGTATGAATTGACCGGACATTAACGTTATTCCAGTATTGAGTGTATAGGAGTCACGAGTAGAAAATAGACGACGTCTTTGCGATGTGTTAAGTATGCTTGAATCGAGCTATTACGAAGCAACTAGAATAGCAAACTCACGGATGCTTACTGTTACAACCACTTCCTGGTATAAACTTGTGGAAACGTAGAAACGGAGACGAAAATACAACGTGCGTAACTACTTGTGAAGTGACCAGAATACGTATGTGTACGAATGTATGCAAATATATAATAACTTTAATAAACTTTATATGACAAGCTTTAGACGGCGTGAAATTTTTGACACACGGTAATGTAGTGTGGTCTCTGTACAGCTTCCGGTCCCTGAACGTTCTCACACTGTGACGCAGATTCAAAGTCGTTTTTGAACCATCATGCAATTCCTAATGATCTCAATCCCATCGATCGTTATCTGAAAATAACATTCCATGTGTAAGCTAGGACCGTTTCGCCATATCCAGGGTCGATATTACCTTCAGCATTCCAAGCTCCTCTGACTGAGCAGGATTCATGATCATCAGCGTAACATCTCTCAGACCATCGCCCAAAGCGTATTCTCGAATGTTAAGGTCGGCGTATCTGCACTCGATGTGATTCAGACCGAATAATAAACTCGAGTAACCACACAGAAGAATTGACTCACCCAACTTCGTCGCACTCTTTGGTATCAACCTCGTCAGGATGCGGTTCGCTCACGATTAAAAATTTGATTAATGGACTCTCCAAACCGGTCAACATTGCGACCAACATGTTTCTCTGCGTATAATGATACTTCTCGTCGATTTGAAATTCTGAAAGTATATCCATACTTGAGTCTTGGTAACGTGTAAGAATAATCAACAGCATGTTACTTCTTGTGAAATTGAAGACCATGGATTCCCCTTTGTACTTCGGCTTTGGCAATGAGACAGTCTCCATGTCAGCACCTCGCATACCGAGAAATGAATATTCCACGTAGAGTAAATCGATCTCTGGGTCGTCTATCAGACTCGTTTTATCGAATAGATTCATCGCCACGATTGTAATCGTAATTGTATCCTTGACTGGCAGCTGGAACATTCGGGGACAAGATAAAGAAAATGTATAACTCTAATCCGATTGAATATCAATAAAATCAAACTATCATACGCTATTTTTTCTAATCAACGGTTCCTGGATCCTCGCGGTTTTTGGGTCCGTAGATTTTCCAGGCAAACCTGTAAAAGTGTTTGTAATATTTTTTATTTCGTTTTCGACAGACTCATCGCGACTTGGAAAAGACTGCATTACGTGATTTCAATTTCACACACTGATACTGATATTCTGGCTGTTGCGCTTGTACGTGTCCCATTTATCGTCGGATATCACCGTCCCCAGGTCGTTCATGGTACTGTCCGTTTTGTGGAGGGAAGCATCGGCTTGCTAAACCGAAACGAAAATCACATTGTTTCTTTGATCTCTTCGTCAGAAAATAGAATGTCCTCTCCTTACGTTACTCAGGACCTTATTGAACTCCGTGATGCTACCCGATTCAATTTGATCCGAACTGTCGTATCTTTTTTTCAAAGCCTCGAGCCGTATATTTTCCAGCGTGCTAATTGCAATCAATCGGTTACGTTCAATCAATTATTGCGATCTATGTTACAATCGATAAAATTCAGAATTGCCTGTTAAAAAAGTGTGAGAGAAACTTCGATCGGCTGTGGAATAAGTCTGATAAAAAGCAGAGAATTGAATGAGTGTCCGTGACGTAGCTTCTACTTTATTCCCATTAAGGATATGGTCCTATGATCGACTTTTTGTCAATTCTTATCAGTTTTTCAACAGGGTTTCAGTTTCCGGATATTTAGTTTCTCTCGGACTCACGAGCGTCTGGGATTTCCGTCCATTTCAGGTTCACTGTTCTCAGAGGGATTCTCATTCGTGGCAATCGAGTTTGTCGGAGAGTCGTTACGCCCGATCTTCAACTGCGGTCGCTCCTCTACTGGATCCTGATAGCGGTATTTACCTTTTTTGACAATCTTATCCTCAAACTCAGCCCGATGTCTCGGCTCTGCTGTAGAAAGTTTCATCGATAAAAGCTGCGAAGTCGATGCCAGTAACGCGACGACCTACCAGACTCGCGAATAGTATCCAATCGACCGCTTCTGACCTTAGGCACGTCCCCCAAATCATTTTTATGCAGTTCCGGATCCGCTTTCGTCGGTGCAGTGGTCAATTCCGAGCGCGGGTGCGAATTACTCGAATCTATTGATAAGAAAATTTTCTTATTGGTTCCAGCTGAGCCGGTTTCCTCTCTTCGCTGCTGGACAGGTATCTCAATCTTTTGTTTCGAGACTGCGGGAGCCAGGCCACAACGGTCTTTGAAATTTTCCACCAAATCGATATCGCAGCTGAGTCTGATCCACAGTGACAATTGTCCGAAATTCCCACCGCAAGAGCATGGCGTAACGCCGAAGACCGGTGTGACAAAGTGGAGTTTATTTTGAGGATAGTCGAGGATGTCTTTAACGCAGAGTCTTGCTTCGGCTATCGTGAACGTCTCTCCGTCCGGACTCGATACGACGTGGACTTGAAAAACGATCTGCTCTCGAAGCACGTTTTCGAAAAAACTCTGCAGATCGGTGACTCGATAGACCGAAGAAGACTTGAATGTCAGCGAAGGGTACTTCTGGATCGGGGTGAACGCCGTTTCTTGACCCCAAATATTCCAGCTTATGAAAACAGACGAGTCACCCGAGTCGTCTTTGAAGAGATTTTGCGTTGCCTGTAATTATTGGAGATCAATTTTTGAGGGGAAGTAAGCGGGAACGATTGAATACTGATTCTGTAATGATTTGGAACCTTTGCAGAAAGTTGTAACGCTAGTATGTGGATCTCGACGAGTCCCTGACCCTTTGATATGAGAAGCGGAAACGCAGTGATATCACAAAATACGGGGATATCGTCGCACTCGTTTCCGGAATGATAAGCCATCTCGCAGTCGCAAATGTTCTTCTGCAACTTCATAATTTA
Source organism: Euura saliciscinereae (assembly GCA_018420115.1). Classification (NCBI taxonomy): domain Eukaryota; kingdom Metazoa; phylum Arthropoda; class Insecta; order Hymenoptera; family Tenthredinidae; genus Euura; species Euura saliciscinereae. The sequence continues at coordinate 27,292 of JAFFZH010006924.1, forward strand.
TTCCATTTGGCATGAAGATGTATGCAAATTTTATGCAGGTTGTTCGCACGACGAGATAAAAGTCAGAGAAGTAAACGAAGCAAGATTCGCCTCTTTCAAGAATTTTCATACCTTCTACAAATAAATCCAGTCAAATTTTGTGTTGATTTTGTATTAGGTACAACAATTTGGTTTTTTAGGTGAAAGGAATGTTGGAATATTCACGAAATCAGCACATAAACCTTGAGTAGATTTTCTAGACGACAACATTTTCTGCTGTGTCGGGTAATGAATAAATTTGTCACGCACTGGCTCACCTCTTTTTTACAATCTTTATCATGATGTGCCCGTAACAGTTCCTTGCCTTTCTCAAATTCTCGAGATTCGGCTTCCGGACTTTTGAATTTCATTCGATGATCGCATGGATCAGGAGGTCTTACTTCATTTCCGTGATCAGAGTATTCGGGCTCGCAATCACAGTCTGATTCGCCAAGTCTAAGTTTCGGAAAAGTAATTCACAAGGTATCACTGAACACTGAAGAAAAAGTCTACGGTAGGCTAGAACTGGCTTTGTCTTACCGCTCCATGTGTATCGAGTCGAACGTCTTCTTGATTGTTGAACCGATTTCCCTGACCCTGGCCTCAACGATTCCGGGACTAATCGGACATGAAAAATTGTGCTTGTCAAGAAGTGCCAAATTGCGATCAGTTTCAAGGGCACAACAGCCGTAACCACATTCTGAAGCAGCTTGGCACTTGGGGTTCGAGTCACAGGTGCAGCACTCTGTCTCAGTAAATTTATGCAGTAAATGTCTTCCTTCTAGAATACCAGTTTTCTGCTCTTCGTACAAAGGCGGGCAAGGCTGGTCTTTCCATATTTCGCAATTTTTTAATGATTTCAAATTCTGTCCTGAACGATATTCAAAATCGTTACCATTTCCACAGGTGATTCTATCCGCTCTACCTGATTCCGAGTGACCACAGGTGCAGGGGGGGCCGACAGTCCTGTGAATTTTATCGCAATAATCCTTCAGGATTTCTAAGAGCGTTACTAATATTTTTTTCGAATCGAAGGACCCGTTCTGTCCAGAAATTCGACCATCTTCGTCTCCCTGGGTAGTCGAAGGAACCCTAATTCAACGAAAAACGTAGATATTTATTCAGTGGGAAAGAAAAGGCTGAACGTAAGCTGCTCCGGGGTCATAAAAGTCTGAACAAACGCCGCGAAAATCGATTCCTCGCGTCTTTAATTAAAAACCACGATCGATACTTGCTGAAGAGCGTAAAAGTCAGTCTAGAACTCTCTAAATTCCTTGGATTGAGGAAACCACTGCAATTTACTCAAAAATCATCTCCAGTGATTCGCTTACTCCAATTTCTTCAGAAGTTGAAGATCTAATTCGGTGAATAACTCCAGAAAAAATTGGAGAGTAACTTAAGACTCTGAAATTGATGATGGAATAATTTGGTATACGTATGACACAAGAGAAAATAGTCGGAGGATCATGAGTGGTCGTTTATCGATTGTAACAATTATACTAGGTACAAAATACTGTACAAATATTGAAGCAGCCGTTCTGCAACGAGCTCACTTCGCGTTAACATAAGATACGAATAATCTAGCAATTAGCTAACTAACGATTAAATGAATACTAAGCTAGATACACTTAAAACGATATGTCGTACAGAAGAATCTTCAGTAGATCGTATTAGCCCGCACGATGGTTTGAAATAAGGTAACAAATCATGATTACAATTGCATTTCGTGAGTTCTGATGCTGCGTTCATCAAATTTCCTCCAGAACCAAAATGACGTTTCGAAAGTGTTGGAAAATCTAGGCTAAGACGATGCACATGAGTGAAAACTGTTCAAGCCTTTGTCAAAAGCAGGTAGAATTACCGAACAACAATGTTTCAAGATTGATAACTTGCCTATACGATTCGGGATATTTCGAAGCGTCATTTTGACCAGCAGAAACATCGATCTGTCTCATTCTAGCTGCGTTTTGTGCCTCCAACGGAGTGCTGATCTGCGCCTGGTCAAGAAGCATCAGTATTTTTTCTCGCGACATCGACGGACTTCCGGGGTTCCGTGGATCTTTATTTTTTCTCGACATCGTGCCAGAATTTTTAACCAACACAGTTGACACACTTTCGATATTCTGTCCTCGATCACGCGATCGATCTCGGGCCTTGGTCTCAACTGATTTCTTCGTTTTAACCCTTCTGCCCGATTTCTCCTTCGATAATTTCAACTTCCGGTCATCGGCTTCGCTCTCAGACGCGGACTCCTTCTCCTCTTCCGAACGAACTGATTCGCTTTTCTGCACAAACGACGTTCCCGTTTTCTTGTCGACAAGTTTTACCTCCGTTTGAGTACTTTTAGAAACTTTCAGACATTTTTCCCCTTCGTTCTGAAACGTCTGAGAAACGGGAGATGAAGAAAGCTCGACCAATCGTCAAGACGGTCCCGCATCTTCTTTCTTTACACTCACCATCAGCTGCATCGTCAGACTGTCCATCTTTTTCTGTAATTCTTCTATCTTCTTTACCAGCTTACCGTTCGCCGTTCTCAGAGCTTCGTGGTCAGCCTGTTCGGAGTTTATCGCCGATTTCAGATTCTGGTTGTCCTGCACGTACTCGGAGACCTTCCTCTTCAACTCGATGTTCTCCACCTCGACCTGACCGAACTTTGAACTCAGCGAGATTAGTTCGCTGTTGTGCTGCTGCAGGATCTTCAGCTCATTGGTCAGATCTCGAATCTGTTCGTCTTTTTCTCGCAGACTCAGCTGCGAATCCTTCGCCGTTGTCATCTTCTCGTCCATTTCGGAAATCCTCTGCTTCTCCGATACCAACGCGGCTGTGACTTCTCTGTTGTTTCTGAAATTGAAAATAGAATCGCTTGTATTCGAACGAAAAAGTTGTTGGCAGATAACGACGTACTTCGTCGTCTCCTCGAGGAGCCGCTTCAGGTCTCCTATTTGAGCGTGAAGCGTCTCGTTGGCAGCTTGGACCGATATCAGTTTGTCGTTGGCTTGTTTCACCTGACGCCACATACGAATGTACTCGACGTTGTCCTGGACCTTTTCTCTTTGGACTCCAGCCATGTGGACTGAAATTTGGCTCTCGAGCTCAGCTATTCGTGTCAACATGCCATTTCTCTGGGTCTCTAGTTCCTGCAGACATTCAATTGCACAATCAGACATCCGTCAACACATTCCCCAACTTTTCGACTTGGTCAGCCGGGTCTTTTGCCCACCTCAATTTTTACGAGGTAATTCTGTGTGTCGTTGTCATGTACTTCGGGACGTGTCTGGGGTTGGTACTTTGTTCGAGCACTTTCGCTTCGATAGGTCCTGAAATTGCAATTTATTCAGAGATTGACGTTGCTCTAGAATTGCGCGAAGAATTCCATCATCTGGTTCAAGGTTCTTGCTTCTAGTGGCAAATGGACTTACGTAGGTCCTGAAGATATGCCGCTCGCAACACGTCGACATCGCAATGGCGATCTGGGACCTCTGTGACTGAGTAGTTGGTTTTTTAAAGTACACGCTTTGTCCTTTAACTGGAAATCAATTATTCATGTAGGTATCATATCATTCTACGTTTTATTCAAATTCCATCTGAGATCACTCGTTTTGATATCGAAATAAAAATCTATCGACTTCTGTCTGAGTGATACTGAAGTAACACGACGCGACAAGGCAAACAAGATTGTCAATTTGGGCAGACAATGAGCTGAAGCTGTTTGACAAATTGCCTTATCTTTTCCGATATGATATCGATAACGATTGTAAAGAATGCTGCTGAATTATCATTATTCGGATATTTTCTGAAATGATAAGAATTGAAAGAAAGAATAATGAGAATAACGATAAAAGTATTGAATATGAGAGAATGATGTTTTTTACTCTAGAATTTTCGAGCTCCAATCTGGTGATTTTCTCCCTTTCGTCGTTGAAAGTAAGAACAGTAGGACAGGTTCTTGAGGAGGCTGCAGATCGCATTAATTTTGTAGCTAGTTTCTTGATCTTATCTTCTTGACTATTAGACAATTTCTTCAGACCTTGGACTTCTTCCAGGAGCCTCAAATATCTATCCTCTAATTGATAGCGGTCTAGTTTGCAGACGACGTGACGTTCCCTGGGATCTTTTCATATATTTTTTTTTCAATTTGTATAAAATTAAATTAAAATAAGCATTAATTCACAAATTTGACTTCAAACTAAAAATATAAAAATTACACATGCATGACCTATAGAATGAATTGCTTCACAACATTATATAAAGAACTCTGTGGTCTAGAATATGAAATTATGTTGCAGTATGTATAATAATTGATCAGTAATCGAATTACGTAATCATAATGTGAATAACCTATTTCACTGGAACATCGAACACTTCCGTAACAAGAATCGTCTTTAACTGGAAGAATATCTCTGTTCGGATCGTCCGCCATTGGCCTCTTATAGAAATCACCTTTTGGGTACGTACATCTCGAGTACTTCCGGTTTCAAAAGAAGCCGGAGTGCTTTCTGTGGAACGCTATGAGAGAAGATAAAAAAATAGTCAATTTTACTTGCTGACCATGAGAAAATTTCAAAAAATTTGTTTTTACTATTTACATGGATTTTTATATACTGTCTCTTCTTATTCTCTTACACTGAACGACCATTATTTCAGAATATTTATTATAGTAAATAATTGCAGATTTAATGAAATAATGACTGAAATATATAATAGAATATTAATAATGCTGAATTAATTAATTGAGAATTAATAAACATCAATGAGACAGTTGGCATCGTTTAATTTCTATAACGATTCGTAATTATTGAAATCATCAAAGTAAACATAGGAATGACTCATTGACGTTATTATAGGTACCATGAGTGTGCAGCCAACGAACGTATTATCGCAATACAATATCGCGTGTAAATTAATCCATCATGAAAAAAAAAAAGAAAAACTGATAAGAAGCGTTAATAAAAATACGTAGTATAGATATAGTAGGAATAACGATGCGAAGTAAAGGTCTGCTTCCAGCATTATCCGGAAACGGATCTATCTCGATCTATATGTATATATAGAAATTTTAATCACGTTTCTATATTCTATCAGTTTTCTATTATCTACACATAGCCTTAAACGGGGGTATAAACTTTATTTCGTATTAAAAATCAGCCGTCAAGAGTTAGCTTTTTATTTATTTTTCAAATTGGAGTAAAAAAAAGTTCACGTAGTAATTGTAGAGCGAATCAATTAATCAATTTTTATTCTCCAGTTTTCTAACAGAAACGAAATCAGCTTTAAAAAAAAAAGCATAATTAAATATATTTGTACAAAATTTCCAGGATTTATATAAATTCAAAATTTTTGGATGAGAACTGAAAACAAATCTGAGTTAATTTGTTGGAGATAATGGAAGAAAAAACATTTTTTATTTCAGTACTTATATGACAATTTTCATGGATTCGGTTTTTTCTTCAGAAGATCAACAATCAAAATCATTGTGAAAAAATATCGCTTGCAAAAGATTGCCATATAAGGAAATTTACCACTGAGAGTCAGTGATATATTCGGGGCGCGAATGTCATGCAACGCGCAGGACAGCGACCGCTACTTTCATTAAATTTCAATTCCAATCAAATTCAAAAATACAATTAAAAAAAACATTCCGTCACAGGATGATCTAAAACAGGACTCAGTCTCGGTATTTGTCCCATTCGTATTTGGCCACGGGATGTAGACGAACAGATAAAAATAAATTATAAAACTGTATTATCGCGAAATGTAAACCACGCCTGTTGGTGAGTGTGCGTCGAACTCACACGAAACTCCCCGATCACAACCGAACCACACGAATCGAGCCAAGGCTCTTGCAGCTCAGGTTCAACCACCGAATCACCGTCACAATACCAAAATAATTTTCTTTCTATTAAACAACATATTTGACTGTAGTAATTTTTCCATCTTTTTATTCACTATATTTACTATTTTTCTCAAAATTGAATTTTTTCTGACTTCAAAAAAGTTTGATAATTGAATATTTGTATATATACGGTCATTTTTTGTAAAGTATTATCGTTCGAGATTGGTATAAAAGAGAAAAAAAGGTTGCGAACGAGTTTGAATGATTCGATTTGAAATCACATCGCTTGGTATAACTGTGAATGTGTCGAGGTGTACACGGTGGGTCGCGAGGCAACCTGCGCGCTGTAGTGTCCGTGGTTTGACACATCGGCGGAGTGTGCGTGCAGTGGAAAGTCAAGATGGCGACGGACGGAGATGTCGTGATCCCCGATCAAGAAAAAGTGCGAATAGTTTCGGATTTTATACTGCACTCGCCCCCCGGTGAGTTCAATGAAGTTTTCAACGACGTCAGGGTTCTTCTGAACAATGATAACCTGCTCAAAGAAGGGGCGTCCGGGGCGTTTGCTCAATACAACAAGGACCAGCTTACGCCTGTTAAGGTACACCTATGATATTCTCTCCGTAACACAGAGTTATTATTACGATAGAAATACCGTTCCGGCAAAGAGACCGGAAAAAGAACCGTTAAAAATATTCCGAGTCACCGAATCCTCAAAAATCCAGGTGCAATCAACCCTTTCAATATCCGCAGATTATTGCTGCACGTAGCGAGTGACGTTTATACTTCAGATTTATATTAGAACACCGCCTAATCGACTCAAACGATTTCGCGTCTGGTATTCAATTAGGTTTTTTTAACCACCGTCTGAATCAACAATATCAGTGTTAACGGGATCTGTGATTCAATTCCTGCTCTCCTGTGATGACTCATCTTTGACAGATGATGATTACGAACCACTTTGCAGATTAAATTCACATCCAATGAAAGAAAAAAAAAACAGTTCAAATTATTCGAAGTCGTCACAAAGATAAATAAAATTTACAAAACGCGGTTATTTTAGCTGTATCAATTATTTTCTGCCAAAATGAGGAGCGAAGAGACGTGAAACTGATATTTTGACATGTAATTTTTGATGGAATTAAGGTCGAGGGAAGCGAGCATCCAGTTCTGATAACGGAACACAACGACTTGGGAGGCCAGAGGTTTTATGACGGTCGTAGTAAGCAGAGTTTCAAATATGATCATCTCAGAAAGGAAGCACAGGACTACGAGCCTTACGAACCAGACGCGACCGCCGAACCATGGAGATCGGCTCTTCAAGATGAAATAATAACGTACACCCAGAGTCATTACAGACACGGAACATGCTCCGTCTTTGGAAAGAGCCAAGGAGGTACGTAGCTAATTTCCATGCGAAGATACGAAGATTCGACAATTAACCGATGAATATTGAATTACAGGAAATGTGACGCTGACGGCGTGCATAGAGGACCATCAATTCCAGCCAAAAAACTTTTGGAACGGTCGTTGGCGTTCCGTATGGTCGGTTAATGTCAACCCTAGTTCAGGTTCGGCGGAATTGAGGGGTAGCCTGAAGGTCCAAGTCCATTATTACGAGGATGGAAACGTCCAGTTGGTTAGCAGCAAAGAGGTGAAAGAGAGCCTGTCCATAACAACTGAGAAACAAACGGCGAAGGAGTTAATCAGACTTGTGGAGGAATCGGAAAACGATTACCAGACAGCGATATCGGAAAATTATCAAACAATGTCGGACACGACGTTCAAGGCACTGCGAAGGCAGCTTCCTGTTATGCGAACGAAAATTGACTGGAGCAAAATCGTGTCGTATAGTATTGGCAAAGAGCTTAAGAGCCAATAAAGACAGATTATTTATATTCTCTTAATAAGGAAAAGGAAAAACAAAAAAAGAATTAATTAAAGATAAATTAATAAGAAAAAAACAAATGAGCGCATAACTGCTAATTCGGAGAAAGTCTGGAGGTGTGATGTGTATGAAAGGTAAAGATAAAAATGTGCTAACAAAAAAACAACAACAACAACAACAACAATGAAGAGAGATACAAGTATTCAATCATGATTATGATTAACGATCAAAAAGAGACATTCGACGGAAGCTCATACACATGACCACACATGTACTACGCTAGTTATTTCTTAAACCCGGGCCATATTCAAAGACAAAAGAAACGGTGTAAGAACGAATGTGCAAATAATGTATTATTATACAGTATAAAAGAATAAATTTAACATAATAATAATAATAATAATTAAAAAAAAAAGAAAATGAATTAAAAAAAAAAAAATCGTCTGTGAATACGGCCCGCTATTTTTGTCAAAACTTTATATTACACGAATTATAAATAAAATAATAAATATCTACAATTTTGTTAAGACACATTGTTTTATAATTATTACATCTATTATAGCTAATATGTTGCTAGGATCAATTGAATTTGAATAAAAATGAAGATGAAAAAATGGAAAAAAAAGAAAATGATGAAAATTTTAATACACGAGAATATTTAAGCTTGATTGGTTGGTGTGTACTGGTTATTTTAGAATTATTACAGATTTAAATAATAATAATAATAATGATAATGATAAAATGAAAAAATTTGTTGTGCCAAGTTAGTAATTGGCGAATATTTTGGTGCTATCCGCTCGTAGCACACATTACACAGCCAGACAAATGAGACACACACACACATAGATACGCGGAAACGAAAACTAAGGAATAGAAGAAGAAGGAAAAAGAAGAGAGAAACACATAATGCATTGTACATTGTAGAACGTAGTCTATAGCCTGCTGGAGCCTTAATCTGTTCACATTTTGGGTTTAGATGGTATTGTGTACATAAGTTATTAAATTCCGATATATGGACGAAAATGTAGTTAGAATTGATATACTAACGAGAAAAAAAAAGAAAAAAAATTCAACATCCCAACATTCGCGCCGCCCATTTACCCATCAATCTACCGAAAATTAGTTGCCTACGTTTGAATCAATATCGAAAGAAAATAAAAAATTAGGTAATACGTAACTTATTAAAAAAAAATCAAGTGTATCGTAAAGAATTATAAATCTAAGCAACATCATGTCCTTATGTAAAAACAATAAAATAAAATAAAATAACTAAATAAAAACAAAAAACTTACACAACAAAGAGAATTTAAGATAAAAGAAAGAAACAAACAAAAACAACAGCAACAACAAAAGCTGGTTATCAATTAAAATTATTATGTATTATTAAATGTTACTATTATTGAGTAAATAAAGTGATTAAATAATAACACTTTGAAAATAATAATTTTGGCTCTGAAACAACTATCTTATTGCGTCGTAAATAATTAGTAGTGTAGCACTGTTTAAAAAAAAAACAAAAAACAATGACACAACAAACAGGAAACTATAGTATCAGTATATCTCAGAAACTTGCATAAATTGCTCTCTTATGTTTTTCCTTTATGTGTTACGTACCTACTACGCTGATATGATTGTTTTATTTCTTTAAAAAAAATCTTTTTTAAATAATAATAAATATAAGTTATATTTATAAATAATGTTTTTATAGCTCCAAATTTAATATGGTGTTTGGATTGTAATTTTAAAGAAAATTTTTGTTTTTTTTTCTTTTTTTTTTTTTGTTGAATTTTTTCTAATAAAACTTGTCGAATCCTAAATACAGTTTATATTTACTTGACACGAATCGAATTTCTCTCACAATAATAACGTAATACAAAGAATATCTGTGAACTAAAAAAAAAAACTACTCAACGTACCTCGGAGATTCCAAATTCAGTTCATTCGATTAAATCTTTCGTCTCGCGAAGATAAAAAAAAATAGGCCGACGTCCATAAAAAAAATTCTACTCACATACTTTTACGATAGTAGAGAATATAAAAAAGCATTAATACACGTCGACGTAGCTAATTTTGACATATACCGCCATGTTTGTTTACACATTCAGAAATTGCCTGGCAACCGGCTGGTCACGTGACCTGTCATGGAGTCAATATGTCATGTGTGATGTGGTGATAGTGGGGCGACGAAAATATATTCGCGGTTATCACGGTTACATATTTTCCCGGGTAAAATAACTCGATTATTACAAAGTAAAAAGAGTTTAAAAGGGAATAAAAAATGCTTCTAATGCCTAGAGAGTCTGGAAAATTAATAGCCAGCTTATCTAAGGATGTTTTTATCGAGGAGGAAGGCGTTAAGAAAATCGCTTACGAGGTTAGTAATATTTTTGGCAATACTTGTTATTGAGTTGATCAATGTTTTTATACATAGAAGAGAAATGAATAAATTAGTTTTATGTCATAAATGTTGAGAAATCGGCGTTTTTTGCTTCGAGCCGACCAGACACCGATACCTCCTGCACGTAATTCTTGATGAGGTCGAAAAAAGGAAGAAAAGCTGCACTTTTTGGTTATCACTTTTCAAATTGTGATTCTTATTGATATCATACTTCAGACGGTTCTTCGTCTACTTCACAATCGCTGTAAATATGAAACGTGTGTTTAAAGCTAACCTCAAAAGGCCGTACATTTTGGATTCTGACTCTAGGTGGTCGAAGACAGTTTTTTTTTTTGTTTAATTTTGTCATACATGCATGGAAAGTCCTCTTTTGCGCACTATTCACATGCACCAAAAGTAGTCACATCGACAGACCAAGAATTTTTATATAATTTTTTTGCCACATCTTCTTGAGTTCCTTGTCGCCCAGCGTCAAGAGGTAAAATTGCAACTGGCAGCCAAATGTGATGAAACTGAAGCTAGCAGACATAGTTAGCAGCCAAAAGTGCTGAATTCAATTAAAGTTTCTAGTTTTACTGAAATGAAAACATGTCAATCTATTCAGAGGATGCTTGAAATGTTTGGCTGCTAGCTTCAGCTTCATCCAAATGTGCCGAATTCAATTGAAATGAGACAATGAGGCGAGGAGCTATTAATTCACTTGGGAAGTCTTATGTACACTCGTCCCCGAAGTCGTTGGAATTCTTTGATTGGAGTTTGAAGAATTCCTCAAAAACTCGAATAGTAGTCTTTGAAAGTGTTCGGAAGTCCCTGGGAGTCTTTGGGAGTCGGAAGTCACCTGTACACCCAAAATCGGAGTGAATAGCCCCTTGCAATGAAGCCTGTATATCAAAATCTTGTGAAATATTATGCAATACGGATACTTTTATAAAATTATAGACATGAATCTCTACTGCGTAATTCTATCCAAGGAGAAGCTTGAAATGTTTGGTCGCACACTGTGACTGCTGACTTCAGCTTTATCGTAGGAACACTTTTCACACTGCTAGCGGTGTATCGAAATTCAGTACCCTGCTATAAAGGAGAAAGGAGGCCCATAAAAATTGTGCATGCATGTGCATGTATGTGCAACCGAATCTCCGTTGCTACTTTGTTGCTTATATTTAACATTCATAATAAATGATTGAAATTTCCGAATTTCTCATTATTTCCGTGTTATCAGAGTTTTTGCGTACCTCCTCCTCACATGACCTCGGATAAAGGAGGTTTTACTGTATACAAAGGAGACTTCCGTACATGAGAGTAAAAATAGTGTTCGATACACGTGCTAAAGGCGGCAAAACCTGTCTCGTGTGAAGGCGCAATGCTCGCCCTTCTTCTCGTCTACAGCTCTTGCCGCACAATCTCACTCGTGGTGCAGGTATTGCCACCTTTGCGCACTAGTATCGAAATATACTACTGCCTCCTCCTGCTAGTAGTGTGAGAAAAACATTGCAATGAATGAAGTTCAACGGTTGTCTTTGATTCGTCTGTGGGCTCCTACGACGTTTCTACACGCGTTGTGCAGGCATTGCTGCCTTTGCACACTTGTATGAAAAAACACTATTATTTCGCCACCTGAATATTGATTTTTTGTTTATCTGTAATACAGGTTCTTGAAGGTTTGAAAACACGGGTGGTTCACATCGATAATTTCTCTCAGCACGAGTTGCATCCAAACGAGCACGACCCGAGGGCTGCGGACTGGGTCTTTGTACTGGATACGTTGAATTTCTGCTTTTGGACAGAGGGAAACGACACCAAATGGAAAGTTTCGGGACAGAGCGGATACTTTGCTTTGTGCGCTGCTATTAAACGCGCTGTGAATGTGAGTGATAAGCTGTCGCAAGCTTCGTAATGATTACACAAATATTAAATCTTATCCTGATCCTTCTAATATTTCATCCGCTTTTACTGATTTCTATGTATGAAAAATGCGTTATATTAAATTCGGCTACTCGACTCAACGGAAGAACCACAGATCCTACTCTGTGGAATAAATGAACATTCATTCTTGTATTTTAATGAAGAATTTTTTATCCAAAGTCCGAGTAAAATGACGCACCACTATTTATTGTCTGCTTGTTGATTACGAAGTCGATCAGCCACGATCTTTTCACATTTACACTTGTCCTTGGGTACCGGAGTTTCTGGTTTAGTGTAACACACTATTGGCATTTTCACAGGTTCAGGCTCTGCCTCCGGAGCAGATTTTACCGTTTTCTTCTTCCGATAGCGTTTCTTTTTCTTCAGCTTTTTCGTTTTCGCTTTCTTCTTCGTCTCCTGGTTCTAACGAAATTATCAGAATACAGATACCTATCATGAATTTTAAACCAATCGTATTACCTCTTTCTTTTCTGCACGGGTACTATACGGTTTTGTGGGACAAGAGTTTCCCATTTCCGTTCCTCCCAGCTTATGGAATATGGAACAAATGTGAATGAATTAAATTGAATCGGACCGGCAAGGAAAGACCCCAATGGAACTGGCTAAAAAGTCTATTTTTATACAGTAAAGTGATATGTGACATCAAATCTCAGTTTCAAAATGACGATAGTCTCAAATTCCATTTATTTTCAGACCCATCCTATCTTGAGAACGGAGGACGCTTTTGAGATCCGACTTTTTACACTATAACTTCACCCTTAAAAAATCGACTCTTTGGATTTAAGGGTCTTTTTTTTCTGATAAATTACTCTTAGTTTGAGCAATTTACAAATTACCTTGTGCTTTGGACTCCGTTTTATGCAACAAGTCCCTTCTCGTTGACCAGCCACATGTCTGCGCAGATAGCATCTGACAAACATTTTGCATTTTTCTAACAATTCTGCGAATAATAACAAACATTAGTAGATTTTCTGTACAATACGAATCTTTGAATGGTGTAGAAAAAACGTACTTTGCATTCTCGCTTGTTCTTTATCCACCTTGGCGTTATACGCTTTGATATTCATGACACGCTCCTCGTGGGAACAATTTAGGAGAAACTTTTCTCTTTCCATTTGCTTCTTTTGCATCTCCTGTCGCAATTGCCATCTGAAGAAAAAGTTAGAGCGTTATGAGTGATTAAGCACAATTCCACCGCAAAGCGTATCGATAAATTTTTCGATTGCTTCTCTCACCTTTTCTCAACTGCGTTTCGCTTTTCTTCCATCTTTTGCAATTCTCTTTTAGCCTTGGATTTTTTTCTTTTATATTCACTGTCTCGCCACATCTTCACGGTTTTGATAATTTTTTGTCTTTCGTTGTACGCGGCCATCTCTCGCTTCTGCCTCAATATCTCTGACTTTTCCCAAGCTCTTTGAATGCGAAGTTTTTTGGCTTCTATTTTATTTAATTCAATATCTTTCAATCGTTGTTCAGTCTTGATTTGTTTCTGTCTACGTCTTTCAAGTTTCGCCTCTTCTTCTAGTCTGTTCTGCTCTATCAATTGGCTACTCGCTTCCATTCTTTTTTCCCTTGCTATCAATCTAAGATACAACACAAAAGTTTGAATCCCAATCTACAGTCTAGATGTTGTCGACTTACCTCTCCGCATCTTTTTCGGCGCGTTTCTCCGACAAGTACAGCGCCCGTTTTTCAAGATCCGCAGAAGCCCGTTTTTTTATCAGAAGCTTGATACTGTCGTTGAATAAAGTCTTCAGATACTTTCTGTACATATTATAATCCTTCACCGAACATTTAGCGTCAAGGTTTTCAGTAATATATCCGAGCTTCAGCATCCGTCGAATATTTACAGGCTTGGAAAAGTATCTCGCTAAATGCTCGTCGTGCAGTGGATCGTAGCTCCATTCCGCCTCATAGTTGTAAGGATCGGTCAGATTAAATTCCGCGTCGGCCGAACCAACCCGAAGCTTCTTACCAAGTTTTTTTCTAGTGAAGTCGTACGATCCCTCGGGTCCAGGGATCATAGGAATTTTTGACTCCAATGGCATAATTTTCCATCTTGGTAAACCAAAGTTTGGAATCGCGCCTCTAGGTTTTGGCACTGTGTCGATGAGCTCGTCTAAGGCTCTATGAAAATTATAATCGTCGGGATAATAGGAAAATATTGATCATTTTCACTGTGTGAGGATATTGATAATCATATTTGATGAAAATTACTCACGTTGGTTTCTTGAGGGTCATGAGCTCGAGCACAACTGACCTATCTTGGCAAGACATCTCGCCAGCGTTATATAGACTTTAGGTTTAAACGTAGGAATCAATTGGCAGAATACTAGAATTTGAATATTCTAACATTTCATCAAATTTCTGTAGATTTTACAATGAGAATTTAATTCTGTTGGTGTATTCGAATATGTGTGACATTTTAATTGACAGAGTCAAATTTTCAACTATGCAAAAGCATCCATTTGTAATAAAAATAAAAAACTGACAGCATTGGAAAGTTTCTTGTTTCTCAAATCAAAGATGGAAAATGATCAGTTTTTTTTTTTACACTTGTTTCAGGAAAGCAGATTAATAACGGACCCGAAATTCTACTCCACAATAACGAAGGAGGAACTAGAATATGTTCTGCGAGGGGATGACGAAGTTACAAAAATTCCGTTGCTCGCAGAACGGCTAAAATGTCTGCACGAAGTTGGCAAGGTTTTGGTGGAGAAATACGACGGTAAATTGATAAGATTCTTCTTGGAGTTTGAGATCTTTTATTGTTGCCCAAAATTTCTAACGACGCATCGCTTCACCGATTTACAGGAACTTTTGTCAACTGCATAAAGTCCTGCAACAAATCCGCTGAAAAACTGTTGAAGCTTGTGGTCACTCAGTTTGAATGCTTCAGGGATGATGCCGACTACCGAGGACACAAGGGTATAACATTTTATTCATATACCATCAATTTTACCACGGAATGACGATGAATTCCAGTCTGTAACAGACCATTCCCAAGAGTCAGACACTGATAGCGCGAATAACCCAAAGAAATAACCCGTTACCCTTCACATATTTGAATTTATCCGACGAGGCGAACCAAATTAATTAATTATTGGTCCACACCAAGGAGAGATTCTTCCTCTATTCGAGCGTGCAAACCTTGGTGGGACCGAAAAAACCTATAGAAAAATCAACTCAACAACTTTTTACTCGAAGAATTAAAAAATAAAAAGTTGATTTTTCTATAGGTTTTTTCGGTCCCACCAAGGTTTGCACGCTCGAATAGAGGAAGAATCTCTCCTTGGTGTGGACCAATAATTAATTAATTTGGTTCGCCTCGTCCGATAAATTCAAATATGTGAATGTATAAGACAGCGAACGATAGAGTCTACCAAAACAATAACCCGTTACCTTCAATTACCAGCAAGCTAATCACTAAGCGCGAATACACTCACCAGCAACTGAGTATCTCCCTAATTAATGCGTTTATGCACCGTAATACGGGGAGTTTAATTTAGAAGGATATCTGAGAAAGCGTTTACAATCTGTTTTTATACTGAGCCTTTCTGAGGAAGCGAAACAAACCCTCCCCCTTCCACAGGCCTGCGTTAGGCATACCTGGGAGAGGGAGAGAGAGGGTCTGTTTCGCTTCCTCAGAAAGGCTCGGTATAATATTCTGGTATTATTTCTTACCTTCTCCGAAGACACAGCGAACCAGAGGTAAGGGCGTTGCGGGTGAAAGTGTGTGTGCGTCGGTGAGCTTAAGAGTCTTTAAACTGAAGTTGAATTCTAATGGGTTGGTCTCCAAATAAATCTCACAATTATTTATCTTTTTAATCTATTCAAAGAAACACATTTATTATGAATCAACTCAATTAATCAAACTACACTGAGTTCACACAAAATTATATCTTAACAAACTAATCCAAAAGACAAACAACTCAACTATCTCTAATCAAAGTTTGGTCCGTCTCTATCAATCTATATTCACATTCAAGAGTCTCCAGCCGGGAGTGTCAAAATAACTACAATAAAAGTGTAAGCGTGTTCTTTACGCCCTGGGGTTAAAGAACACAACTCTTGTTAAAGAATCCCGTGCGCTAAGCCAGAATATTTCCTAACCACAAATATCAATAAGTTTAAGGTGACCGGCTGCTGACTCCAGAGAGTGGGATTAAGAAAAGAGTTCAGATCAAGACTAAAACGGTACTGCCAAGAGCGGACCTCTGACCTGCCCTATATAACTTCTCCCTTAGTGTGTCTCTCTCTCTCTAACTACTGATAATTATTCAACATCTCTATTCGAATTGAGCGCGCTGAGTCACCGCATGCATCTAAACCTACGTGGTGAATCAGTGCGTCTCGGTGCATAAGTGGTCGGGTATTACCGTCCTCCGAGAGAGCGCTAAGTGGAAGCGAGTGAGTGTCTTTACCGACTCTTGATATTATCTTTTATAGAGAAGCTCCTTCGGGATCTGTATTACCCACTGTATCTAAGACTAAATATAATTAATATAAAACGTATTAGTCCGGGAGGCAGCGTTACATTTTGCTAGTGATTTTATGCCGCTCGATTGTTATCTTTTTCGATAGATCTGGTATGACTAATAAATGAACCGAGCGTCAGCTGACGCACCCGCGGTGGGTGTGGGCGTGGGAGGCTGCGAAAGTGGTAAAGAATAAATTTAAAAAAAGTAATAGTATGCCGCGAAAACTTTTTTTGTTGAGGGGTTACATCTGGTTAGCGGCCGAAAAAAGGCGTGTTTTTGCAAATTTTTGGGAGGGAAATGGTTGCAGGTTTCGAAATTTTTTTCTTCACATTTTTATTTTTCACTTCACTTTCTTCACACACAATTTAGTTTTTGTATCACATTATCTAGTCCCCAATCGAAAGATTTGATCAAATATTAATTTTTGGAAAAATGGTCGCCAATCGAAAGTGAAAGTCTAAATTTCGGTCAAGAAATCACGCCCTTTTCCTTGATATGAAGAAAGTATGCATCGAAAGAAAAAAGAAACCAATATTAATAACGAAATGTGTTGTTATTCCATCATTCAATCTCGTTTCAAGCTTTTATGAAAGACAGAAGACGAAAGGGAAAATGGAAAAAATCGAAAATAGAAGAGAAACGACTGAAATGAGAGCTGGAAACACAAAAAATATGTTGAATTCTATGAAAATGAGAATGCAAAGTTAATCTTCTCACCTGTATAAAAGAAAAATTGTTGCGTTGAATTGTTCGAAGTTTCATCCTCGTCTCCGGCGTCGTCATCCTCAGCTTCGTCGGCCGCTCTGCGTTGAGTCGTAGCGTCCATCTCCCCGAAACCTAAGATTTGAAAATCAGAGAAGATTAGTCGCCGAATGTCAACGCGATCATTTCGTGTTTCTCTTTCTTCTTCTCTTACCTGTGGAAAAATCTTTTCTTGCACCGGTTATCGTCTCCAGCGTAGTCATTCTCGGATTTTCAAGATTCCCAATGTCCGACCTGGAACAAAGTAAAAACAAAATTTATAATAACGAAATGAGTTTATTCTATTATTCAATCTTGTTTCAAGCTTTTATGAAAGACAGAAAAAAAAAAGAGACAACAAAAATAAGTTGAATGCGAAAAAAAAATTCACGAATGCTATTAAAGTTGTTCGAAAATTGTTAGAAAAAAAATTCAACGATTTTTATTTACAACGAACTGTAAGTCAATTGCAAATCAAAAATGATCTCCTGTTGAATATTCAACTGCCATACCGTGAGTAAACGTGGACGCGGGCCACTCGGTTTGGCAGATATGGCGGCGGCGTGAACGTAGACAGCCAGTGGTGCTCGGGGTTCGGACCCGCACAGAGAGGGATTTCAACCATGCCTCGTTCAAGCTAACTTGGTTTTAGTTGAACGCGCGGAAACAGCGCGATTCAAATTTTTTGGTTAGATTGAGGTTAGGAGCAGTGTTGAGCAGCTGCAAATTACGTAGTGCAATTTATTACATCCAACTATAATAAATCACAATTGTAATTTACAACAATAATAAATTACAATTATAATTTACAACAATAACAAATTACAATTGTAATTACAACAATAATAAATTACAATTGTCATTTATAACAATAATGAAAGAAAATTGTAATTCACAACAATAATAAATCACAATTGTTATGACAACAATAATGAATTACAATTGTGCGCTCAACACTGGAGGAAAAATGTTCTGATGTTTATGAACCATCAAAAATGATCAGAGAGACTGAATTCTTTCGCCTTGGTTCTACCGAGACTAGATTCATCGCCTTGAGTCTCCGGAGAGTGAATTCTCTGACGACGCC